>PVQB02000671.1:0-13897 GCA_002980475.2 Fusarium beomiforme | reverse complement strand
AGAGACAGATATTTAATCAAGAGTTAATATTAAGATACTTATTTATATAAATCTTATTGCCTATATAAAGTCTGTATTAATAGTTTGCATTTCTTTCCGTAGCTAACGGCCCATCTGCTTTCATAGTAAAATCAACAACATCAATCGCTCCACTCAATCCACCGTTTAGTGGCAGTCTTTCAACCTTGACATGTATACTTGGTACCCCTTCAATTTTAAAATCCCAATATGCCCATGGTTGCTCCATGATATGGCTGTATGCCGGAGTGTCAAATTGTTTCCCATGTTTCGCTACACGGTGAACTTGAATATTGCCATTAGCCTCACACTCGACATTATTTAACCCAGAATGAAAAGGAGACACGCCAATCATGAGCGGTCCTATAGGATCCCAAGATTTAGTGGTTCTTTTGAAGGTGACTGCAAACCCTTCGGTTTTACTTGTCTTGAACATAAAAGACTCGTCCTCGTCACCATCGGCGCCGGTCTCGATGCGAAGAACCCTATCGCCACATTTCTGTCGCCAGGCCGGACCGCTGCCCGTATTTGGCCTTTCTATCCAGCTGGTATTAATTGGTGATATCCAGCGTCTGAGCAGAATATCACCGTTGCGGAATTGGAATGGCTTGAAGGGTAAAAGGTGGCGTTGACGCGTCCATGATTCAAAACGCACATGGCTGACAAATAGATTCACGGGGAAAAGCTCGTCTGTGCGGGAGTAATACTGATCTCCCCAAGAATATAGTATCAGCCCGATAAGCTTGCTTCCGGTTGTACCATGTCGACAGAGCAAAATAGTAAGCTCGAGATCATGGGGCTGAGCAACTGGTGGGTCGTCCCAGTAAGCAATAGAAGCGAATTTCTGATAAATTACAAGGTTGATGAGGACGCCTTTGTTAACCATAGTCGGGGGGTTTCGTCGGACATGATGGTGCGCATACCCATGATCCACCGGCTGTATATCACTAGAATCCTTGAAATCTTTCGGAGACTCGGCGAAAAGACCCAAGAGGGGTCGCCTATCACGAGCCTCTTTCCATGGGATGAAATCGGTACCCAGTTGCTGACCTTCACTGATAAGTTCAGCGGGGCGTTTTATAATCCGGCCCCATGCAAATAAAGATTGGTCATGTGTAGAGTTCATGATCGCTTCCTGAAGTCTCTGAAACGCCTTGCGGCCCTCTCCATATATGAGAGGAATATTTACGTCGAAGATGCCTAGTAAGCAGTAGGCGGTATCCTCCAGACGGGACGTGTTCCGACCAGAAGCCCAAGACATTCTTCTTGCCACGCTAACGTCTTCCAGATTTCCGCCATTGAGGATATGCTCATCTATTCCGGTGATAGACGAGAGTAGGCTTGAAAGCCCATCCTTAGTCCCAATCTCCATCCAGTCAGTCGAGTAGAATTCGACCTTGACAGGAGCAATTAGTTCTTGTAACGTCCATCCGCGGGTGAACCATCGAGAAGGACGTAATTTCCGTTCAATATCGACTTTGTCTGAACACCAGGAAACATCTTCAAGGTAGACGTAGCAGACCTGAGCATTCTTGTACCACTGGAACATGGCATTAATGGCTTCGCTGAGCTCAGCACTACTCTTCTTATCGATACAGCACCTTATGGCAGTTTAGTTGAGTGCTAGGCTAAAGCAGTCTGGATGAGCATACGTATCTATCCACACCCAACTAAATCCATTGCCAGCGGCTTTCTCGCCAAACTGCTTGATTTTATGGTAGCCTTTCATACTGTAGATATCTGAGGCTGCATCTTTTGAGGTTGCTATGCTTTCCCATTGCTGAAAGTTGACTTCCTCTTTGTCCCAAGTATGGGAAAGAATAGCATAGGGCGGCACTTCATCATCGGATATGAATTCGTGGAGGGTCCAAGTGTTCGTGTTTAACAACCTCATTGTTGTGGATACAGATAAAAATGTCAGGAAGTTGTAAGCTGATGCGGGGTAAATAGAGCAGCCGTTAGCCTATGGCATAATTGCAAGGGTAGTACAATAAATATTCCTTTAAGTGGTATAACTCTCTAGAGAAGTGTTAGCCGTAAGGCCCTAGCAACAGTTATTTATGGTGATTGAAAAGTGAGAAGCTGTCGCGTCATTTGGCAGGAGAACTTGGTCTAGTTGATATCAGCCAGCTTCTGATAGATCACGGTTCCAACGATTACGCTCATTAAGTTCCTTCCAGGGTCCTAAGAGAAGACGCAGATTAGGATGCTAGTATTTATTTTTAAGTTTTTAACAAATGGTTCATATTATGGTCATAGGTTAGGCTTTATAAATTTCTGTCATTTATTTCTCAATACTCAGCAGGAAGAAGTGTATCTTAAAAATGGTAAGGTAAAGTGGCGTAAATAAGTGGTTCTTAACGTCCCACGTTTCCCGTTATACATTAGTGTTATCAGTAAGCAGCCACATATCACAGGATTATCAGGCTATTCCTCTGGACAATAAGTGTTTGTCTGTTTTTTATCTCGCTTCTTATTTAGATTAGATTACTGTGATTTGGAATCCGTTTCAACTGTTGTCAACACATGAAGGCATCCGATATAATCTTGTCCCTTGGTGCTCTTTGGTTACTCGTTCCCTCGCGGCTGCGAAGAAACGAATATTCTCGTTCTCGCAATTCCTAACAAACTTCTTATTTGGGATTCTGCGTCAAGGTCGCGGATACCAAGTTCAGGCAAGTGTTCATAGTTAAATAGAATTACCTCTAATGTTCTTAGAGATCTAAGGGCTAACCATTCAACTGGCTTAGGGTATGATACATGGAAGATTTACAGCAGGCTCAGCAGTTTCTAACTGCAACTCAATCTCTCACCGACCAAGGATGGTATGCAGAGGCAGTAGAGCTTCTGCAATCTACAGAAGCTCGCACTCGTCTCAGCCCCAAAAGGGTTGCGCTCGAACTGGCCGACTTTTTTGGTCAGCAAGGGTACTATGGAAAGGCCGTAAGGGCCTTGGAGCAGCACCTCCATGGCCCCGAGGTTGTACCTATAGACGACATTGTAAGCTTACGGGTGTATATGGTGTTGCTTTGATTCAAGGCTCAATATTCGGGGGATTTCAGGGGTCTTGGAATCATCCGCCAACAGGTACTATGCCTTGAGGATAACACTGGTCCGTTGATTGCCTGTGATTATTATCTGGATGAAGACGTGGTATGGAAAATTAACTTCCTTTCCTCTGAGTGCTTTCTAATATTTTGGGCTGTAATAGGTGCAAACAATTGAACACTACTGCCAACTGATGCAATGTATCAGCGAGGTCCATCGTCCGTTCCCAGCCGAGGCTCTGAAAAGGGTGTTCGTCTGGCTCAAGCAGGCTTTGGACGCACTTATATCACATAGCCAGTTTCGACTTGCATTGATCTTGCTCAGAGCGTACACTGCTGGCGCAACATCACGATTGGCCAAGCTATATGACCTAGACGCTGATGAGTGTAAAGAAGCAATGCAGCGTCTTGCTGATGCACCGACGATCCCAAATCTCCTGAGAGCAAAGGTCTTCCATCTCATGGCATGGACATCAGACAAAGAAAAAAAAAATTTGGAGGGGTCGTACGAGGAAAAGGCTATGGAGCTGTATGAGGAGTCAGGGAGCCAAACAGGCGAAACAGGAATTCGAATCTGCCGTATCTGCCGCGACATGTCCAGCGGGAAGATGAATCTCGTAGCTGGCGGTGAGGTATTGGAAGGGCTCCTGCAGCAGTTAGAAGACCAAAGTTACCTGGCTGGCCGCTTCAAGGCATTAGAAATTATGCAGGAGAAATTGACCGGGCGCGAATTCTTCGAGGTGCAGTTGTCTTTCATTGACACGGCGCGGGCTTTGGCGGAGCAGGCTGAGGCACCTGTGCTCGCCACGATGTTCACACTGCGGGCTGTATCGCGCTGGTATGTCCAAGGTGGGCATGTGCCGCGAGTTATTGAGTTCGGCAAGGCGCTTTATGACGCTCTCGACGAGGCGGACTGTGCTTGGTTTAAAGGCGCGGTGGCGAACATTGTCGCACTTGCATATATACAGCTCCAAGATCACCAAAACGCAATGATATGGTCGAAGCATTCCGAGCACCTGTGGATGCTGTGCTCCGCTGCAGATGGGGCCAAGGCACTGGAAACGCGACTCCTGGCGGATGTACAGGTTTATAGCACCTGGACTGAGCAGGAGTTTGATGCGGCTGTGGCGATGTGGATAAAAGTCATAGACTGTGAGATCGAGCAGGGCTTGACCGAGGACGCTGCCAAGAAAATGGGTTATCTCACCGACGCTCTAATGAGTAGGAGAGATCCTAGAACAGGCAACTTCTTGGAGAGATGGGACATATTGCTCGGCTAACAGCCCACAAATACTTCTGCCAAAGCGATTGAGTTCAAATTGGCAGCATCTTACCTGAATACAGTCCAGTCTTCATTATATTCATCAACCTATGGTCCCTGGAGCCCACAACTGGTAGCTCAATGTATTAACTGGATCCAAAAGGCGCGCCAGTTATATCAGAAATACAAGGACATCACGGAGGATTCAAAAGCACTCTCCATGCAGGCCACGTTAATGTTCTACGCTTCACAGAGGTACAGCAGTGAAGAGCTGCTACGAGCATCTGTTACAACGATGGACACCATAGTCGAAGCATTCCGCCTTTTAGACTCTAAAGCTATGCTCAGCTCGGCAACGTATTGGCGGGCTGTCTTTGCATCCCATCGCGGCGATTCTGCGGGAGTCATTTTGCAATATCTCCTAGAGGCTGAGGCAGCAAGGAATGACGAGCGTATCGAGGCAGCCATGCTCGGCAGACTTGAGGGCCTAACACAAAAACAGAGGATGACTGCAGACCCTAACAACCTAAAGATCTTCGAGATCGCATTCCAATTGTATCAAAGAGAAGGTT
This sequence comes from Fusarium beomiforme, assembly GCA_002980475.2. Classification (NCBI taxonomy): domain Eukaryota; kingdom Fungi; phylum Ascomycota; class Sordariomycetes; order Hypocreales; family Nectriaceae; genus Fusarium; species Fusarium beomiforme. The sequence continues at coordinate 8,999 of PVQB02000671.1, read as the reverse complement.
GGATCGATCATCTTTGGGAGTGGCTCCAGAAGTCTAAGACTAGGAGTCTTTCAGACTTGTTAGGGCTCAGTGCTCTCATTCCGGGATATCTTAGGGCTGAAGTCATGGCTACTCCTGAAGTCAATCAGCTATTTGCTCAAGAAGAGATGTTACTGTATACCATTGCACAAAGTCCGGCCGCCGAGCGTCTACCTCTCCGAAATCGACTCCATCTGCTCCGACAGGAATGGGGGCAGTACCCCGTCTTAGACTCAGTAGCCGCGCTTCGGAACGCTACTCCGGTCTCACTTGAGCAACTGCGCTCATGGCATTCATTGGCGCCAGAAGTCCGGGGTCTTAACCCTGTTGTATTTGCTGACTGGGTGTTTATAGAGGAGAACCTCTTCCTCCTGTCCTTGAAACCTAATTCTGTGGCTCCTCAGCTAGCGAAATGTCCTATCTCAAGGACAGAGGTTGAGAAATGGGCTACGCGATTCGCGGAGGGCCAAGGAGATGACAATGAAGAATACGGCTACGATTTTACCAGGGACGAATGGGAGGAAGACGACCCGGATTACGCCCTCAGACATCTAGATGCCCTTGTATTACCCTTAGGTCAAGTTTCAGGACCAGAGGATCTCATAGTGCTATCTGCAACCGGAATATTGCATTCCATCCCTCTCCATGCTCTCTGGATAGATGGAGAACCTCTTATCGCCAGAAACCCCGTCGTGTACGCTGCCAACATGACGAGCTTTATGCAGTGTTTCTCCAGATCAGTCAACTCTTCCCCACAGTTTGACTCAACGACCATGACCATCATGGCAGTCTACGAACCAGGTGGCGGTAGAGCTTTTTCCCAAACAGAGCAGTCAGCCGTGTACAGCGCAGCGAATAACCTAGGCAATATCACCAGCGCGCGGGTCCTCTCCGGCCAGGCGGCTAGCAAGCAGAACTTTAGCCATGCGCTTGAGAGGTCGAGTATATTCCATTTTCATGGCCACTGTGTGCTAAGGCCAGAGTTCCTGACGGACCAGGCACTAGTGCTCGCTGAAGGCGAAGAAGTCTGCGTCAGCGACATTTTCAGTCTGACGCTGGGCAACGCCTCACACGTCACGCTGGTTGCATGCGAGTCGGCAGTGCAGGGAGTGGCAAAGGCGGATGAACCCCTGGGACTTGTGACGGCGCTCCTGTGTGCTGGTGCTGGCTCCGTTCTGGGGACGATATGGCCGATCTCTTCGATGCCAGGCAGGCTGTTCACAGAATTATTTTACTCGAAGGTCCTGGCACAGAGACGTGAAGGGGCCGGTAAGCATGGGGTTATAGATCTTGCGAGGATACTACGCAAGGTGGTGCTGGAGCTTAGGAGGGATAAGAGGACGAGAAAGCCGTTTCATTGGGCTCCTTTTGTTCTGCACGGTAGTCCTGTATTGAGTCTGCCAAGTTCTTAAGCCTTATATAATACAAGCCTGCCCATGCTTTTGATCACCACTTTAACGAACAGGCAATGTGATGCAACTTTGATGCTGGCCCGTAATAAGTTTCTAGAGTACATTGTTGTTCTTTGTATTCGTATGATTAAAGTAGTAGGCCAGGAGCAGCATCAAAGTGTCATATTGGCTAACCTTCGAGGCACAATTACTCTTGTTTTCTTTACTATTCCCCGAAGACATCCTAAAACTCTTTCGTAATCGTCACAGTACCGCTCAAATTTCACCAACTCTGAGTGGCTTCGGTTGATCGGGATAAGGAATTGCGAGTGTTTTCCGCTGTGGTTTGCTGAGTCCTTTGTGACTAGGATAGCAGGTTCGCCGTTCATTGTTAATCTCCCATTTTCCTGGCTAGGTTTAAGTATATGATGGAGAAAGATTGCTTAGGAAATAGGGATAGCTCTCACCATTTTTGCTGTTCCTGACATGCAGGTTTCGAAGAATGAAAAGATAACAGACTCTTCTAGAATTGGATCAGAAGAAAACATCTGCCACTGCTTTTCGAGTTCAGGAGACCCGATGCGGAGTGATTTGAGGAACTCGTGGTTGGCTTGCGATCCAATAACGGACAGCAATGCAGAATTGTCCATTCCGCGGTGAGGAACACCGAAGAACAGGACGCCCCCAGTAGCCCTGAGACTAAACATGTCCATTTCGTCACTTCCGGGCTCGGCTTGAATTAGCAGGAGCTGATATTGCCATCAATGTCAACTTCAGAGTTATAGGTTTAGGCAATGCGGAGACTACGCACCTCTTTGATGATGAGACCGCCTAGACTGTGGCCTATGAATATCAGTGGTCGTTTCTTGATAGTATCCTTACAAAGTTAGTTAAGTTTTATATCTTGTAACGGATGGCTGCCGGCCATTGTACTGACTGGTCGGATTGCTTTCAATGAGCCTCTAAGATTTTCTGCGAGGTCATGAATGCTCTGAAAGGAGATACTGCTTTCAACACGAGCGTCATATCCATACAAAAGAACCCTTGCCACACATCCGGCTTTTGATGACTCCCATGCAGCTCTGAGATGTGCTGGTAACGAATCCTCAAGCCACATGTAACTACCGCCTCGCTCTTTGAAGGACCCATATGCATGACCTCCAAGTCCGTGAACTGCAACGATACTGTTGATTGGTCTGATCAGCTACTTTCTTCTGTCAAGGTACGGGAGATTTTCTATGACTTACTCAACCTCAGTCTCAGCAGAATCTGCAGAGGTATTTCCTACAACGGTAAACCCAAGGAAGTGTGTGTCAAGAGTGAGTTTAGTGTTCGCAATTGCAGACGGACTGGGGTCGCTTCCTTGGGGCTGTAATGAGATATCTAAATGCCATTGTTTCTTGATGGATTTCGCCTCCAAAACGTCACAAGTTGTGTGGAATGACAAAACAGACATCATTTCCTTCCTGGTGTCGTATGAATTTGTCGTGAATGAATGAACCCGAATCGAAGAGGTCTCGATGTTGAGAGCTGTCGCGAGAGCTTTGATGAACTGGTCTCTGCGACAAGATACTGGAATCCCCTGTACTCTATATACAGCTCCTGAGGTTTTAGAAGTACATTCCAGCTTGGGTGCTGGCGAAGGTGCTGCGATGAGGCTTGAGACCGCGCGGTCGAAAGTGCGGAGGAGGATGGGCTGGCTAGTGCAACGTAATCCGCCAAGGTTTGGGAGTCAATTTCATGTAACTCTGTCCCTGGCAGTGGCCTACCCTTTGGGGTGATGCCGTCAAATAACATAGGATCATCCCGAGACCATGGAGTATTGCTAATTTTGATAAGGCTCAATGCAGTGGTAGCTTCGACCTCGACGGTGGCCTGGAATGGCCCCTGATATGTCACTATGAGAGCCAGCTTTACTGGTTCACAAATACCGAACTTACTTCCATGGGTCTCATTAATGTTCCATATAGCCTCATCGGGTTCTTGGACGCATTTATCAGACCGGGTTTTGCCCCTAATAATGAACTCGTCTGGCGGCCAAATAAAGTGGTCTGATGACAACATCGACGTTGAGCTTCGTGATGCGGTCAGTGAGCTCCGGGATACATTACGCGTTGGGAACAATTGGCGGACGATAGGATGATTGCTACCTGGCCGTCGCTCTTTGAACGAGACTGATATTTCTGCACTCTTGTATCGAAGCACTCCAGAGCCTGCCCGAAAGTCAAACTGTATGACCACGAGCGCAGCGGGAGCGGGCGGGCTGCCAGGACTGTCTCTCCATATGCCGTATGCAACAGAGCAGACGCTCCCAATCACGCCGAAGCCGAGAAATCCCAGATGTGTAATTTTGGTCCTTGTCTTGGTATCGTCGACATTGTGTTGTCCAAGCCATTTCTCCTTCTCCGGATTGTCAAATTGACGGAACCGCGGCTCCCAGCTGTCAATAATTCTCTTCTCGGTCTCTTCTGTGGCGTACTTGGGGCCTGGCTGATCCATCTTCCCTTTTTCGAGCAAAATCTTGGTTCATATGCAGAAACTCCTCAACTTGTTGGTTGTCTTTGTCTACTTTCTTTCCTTTGGGTTTGGGCAAATCTGTACAGCAGAGAAAAAGTGAGGCGAAGGCAAAGATAAGGCGCCACGTAATTATGCAAGAAGCACGTGAACGGTTCAGCCGCACCTATCCAATCTTTCGGCTCCCTTAGTCAGAGCAGGCATGCAGTTCCGTTCAAGTTCCAGCCAATCTAAGATGAATTTCCCCTCCCTACCAGCCCAAAATCCTTGCCCCTAAATATTTATCCAACATGCCTTCGTGGTTAGAGTTAAAATCGACTGCTCAAAACCTCAATGATTTGGGGAAATATGATGATGCTACCAAGATGCTCCAAGGGTTTCTCGACGGTGCCGAGGGCGCTGACAGACTCTGTGCCGTGGCCGAGTTGGGAACGGTACTCACCAACCAGGGATGTTTCAAAGCTGCGCTGGACACTCTGGAGCACGAATTAGAAAGTGACGCCACCCTATGCGCTGCGGATCATGCACTGTGTCTTCAACTAAGAATGCTAGCTTGTCGGCTGCGGCCTATTGTCAAAGCCTCATTCGATGGAGTTCTCCAAGAGGCGTCTGACATCCGCCAAACATTCTCCGCCTTGGAAGATATCGATCATCTTCAACCTTTGAGTGTCAGTTGAGTCTGAATACATTTCATGTTCAAATTTACCTAGAAAAAGATATACCCATATCTCTATAGACACTGACTGGCAGGCTTACATAGATCAGTATCAATCTGGCATACAATGCGCTTCTTTCATGATAAACGACTTGCACGACAATATTTCAATCCATGAGCTGAAAGCTTCCATCGCTTGGCTACTTCATGCATTTTGGGCGATGATGAAAGAGGGGCGGGAAAGAGAAGCTCTTACCGTGGCTCAACAATATATTCGGCTTTTAAATACATCAACAGCTCGGCAGGACGGACTGGAAGATATAAGCTTCTCCTCTGCGATCGAGATGATAGAAGCAATCACCGTATCACCCAATTATGTGTCATTGTGGAAAGCCGCAGCTATCTGTGAGCTATTTCATCACAGAAACCTGGTTAATGAGCCAGGTTGGGAGCGTGTAAAAACCTTAGAAGCGGAGGCGATTCGTTTGTTCCAAACCGAGGGTCATAGACACTCGGTCATAGACATGAAACTTCAGCAGATATGCTCTCGAATTGCGCAAGATTTCTTAAACCTCACACCGGAATCTTTGCAAGAAATACAACGCCATTTCCATGCCTACGAGGAAGCCAATGCGCCGGGCGCCTACAGCAGGGCCGTCATCCTCCTGCTCAACAGCATACCCCCGGGACAAGGCTTCGACCTAAGAGTTTCATTGCTGGACATTTCCTCCCAGCTCTCTGATGTCACCGGCGCAAAGTTGGAGTATGTTATCGCGAGAGTCCGACATCTTAGTAACTGGTCTAGCCATTCCACAAGATCATCTCAGGTCATCGAATCCGCCCGCAGTATTGACGAACTCATCGACGTGAGAGACTGCAGATGGGTTAAAGGCATGATTGCCAATATCACATCTAGTGCATACAACCTACTTGGTGACGGCGACAATGCATTGAAGTGGGCTACGTTAGGTGTCGACAGATGGGGAGATGTTTTCAGACATGAGAGAACCGCTTCAACACTGATGGTTCTCATGGCGATGTTGAACAAATGTGGCGGCTTCCGATCCCCAGGAGTTAAAGAAGTGACAGACTTTGCGGAGAGTGAAGTCGCTCGCCATCTCCGTGAGGGCTTATTTCTTGCCGCCTTCGAGAAAATGGCCGTCCTTGTTGGGTCAATATTTCTGCCTAAGGGTGACGAAAGAGGGTTCGCATGTCTGGAGAGGATGGAGGAATGTCTTCAACATCTCCCAGGCAGAGCTACTCCCGACGAAATCAATCATTCCAGAGCTCAGCTGTTTCAATTCAGAGGGCAGGCATTGATAGGAATTGAGCCGGACCATGACGTGACCGACAGACGCAACGAGTACTTCGAGCAGGCAGTCGCACTCTACATCAAGGCTCGGAATCCTGTAAATGCTGCTTGTGTCCGGCATATACAAGCCACTGCGCTTTTCACAACTTTCCAAGCTCGTAAGCCGGCATGCTGGAACGTGCTCCGGCGTTGTATAGAGCTGGGTGACATTGCAATGGATGTCTTCGAAGCGCTTGACAATACACTTATGCTTGCGGAATCAGCACGCTTGTGCGGGTTTTTTCAGTCCAAAGCTTGGGCTCATGGATTCGTCAGCGGTGATACTGCCTTAGCAGCATTGCGGAAAGCAGATGTGGCCTCGGCAGATCGGAGAGCTGAGGTATCTATCCTGGCAAGTTTCGAGGCCGTGTCGCGTAAGCAGCATTTCGTCACAGTATCAGGCATAGAGGAAACATATTCCAGAGCACTTGCCATCTGTGAGCTGGAAGGCAGGATGGAAGAGCTATGGGACTGGATCCAGCGCGCCAAGGCGAGGAGTGTAGGCGATCAACTAACAGGCCAATTTCCTATCCCAGCAACATTTCACGACGATATAATGCACGATCCCGAGACAAAGGCACTATGTGAGGAGGAAGAAGCCGTGGTGCAACGTATCGCCGTCGCGAATCCTGTTGAGCGGCTCAAGCTCCGTAGCGATCTTCATATGGTTCATATGAAGATGGCAGGCTATCCACTTCTCAAACAAGTCCTCAATCTACGGAAGAGCACCCCAGTCTCTATCTCCCAGATGCGTGACCTGGGAAGAAGGATGAAATGCGAAGCCGGAGGAATGGAGGTAGTATTTGTTGACTGGGTCGATCTCGGTGGCACCATCTGGACTGTTACTCTCAATGGAGATATACCACCACAGGCTGTCTGCTGCGGTATCACCGTCGACGAGTTAAAGGCTTGGAAGCAGCGGTGGTTCGACTCTCAGGACGGTGGACAACCAGCTGCCTTTTTCATCGACGATGAATACGATGAAGACGAGCCCGATTACTATCTGCGAACTATCGACAAACTCGTTACTTCACTACACAACTCGACATCAGAGGGAGATCTGCTTGTCTTCTGTCCAACAAATATTCTATATTCTATCCCGCTCCATGCGCTTTGGGTGGAGGATAACACGCCGGTAATCAAACGCAACCCTATCATCTACAGTGCAAGTTTGACGACCTTTTGGCAGTGCTTCCGGCGCTCTGAGCTCACTGAGACTATCTCGAATCTTGGGTGGTATATGACAGGTGTCTATGAGCCTAAGGGCGACCGTTGCTTCTCATCGGAGCATTGTGCGGAGCGGTCGAATGTATACACTGCCCTGGATCATTTCGCAGAACTGTATGGGAGTAAGTCAACTACCGGCCAAGCCGTGACAGCAGATTCGTTCAAACAGATGATGGAGCACTCGATCATGTTCCACTTCCATGGTCACTGTCATCTCGATAAGCCCACAATTGGAGACCAGAGCCTTGAATTAGCCGACGAGCTTCTTCCAGTTCGGAAAGTGTTTGACATGAAACTGCGGAGTCCGCATATTACGCTTATCGCGTGCGACTCTGCTTCGCAGGTAATTTCTGCCGGCGACGAGCCTCTCGGTGTGGTCACGGCTCTGCTCTGTGCAGGAGCCGGCTCAGTGCTGGGCACCATTTGGCCCACACTATCAAGTACTGGTCGGGATTTCAGTGACGAGTTTTATTCCAACGTGGTCAACCAGTACACATTATCACAGAAGAATGGATCATCCTCAGCCATTGCCAATCTGGCTGAGGCTCTGCGCCGAGCTGTGCTTGCACTAAGCACGAGGCGTAAAACTCGGCAGCCATACCATTGGGCGGCGTTTGTGTTGCATGGTTCCTCGTCGATCAGGCTCTCACACGCACTTATCCCAGGATTGTCCAGTGACTGAGCGACTATTTGCATAGCCCGCCCGAATCCCCTTGATAATTTGTCTGAACCGACTGAGCTCAAACCTCACTAGCAACAGACTAAGAGCCGAGGACCGGTTGCTTATCGTGGTTTAAATATAGTAATAAAATCATTCTAACTAGTTTCTATATAGTATCTTCTAAAATACCTTAATAATAATATTTTATATATAGGAGATAATATCTAGTTAAAACCTTTTTTAACTGAAGCTTTAGTGCTGCCAGTAGCGCAAGTAGAATATTCACATCTAGATGGTATTAGTTAAATTTTGCAGAATAAATAAGTGCTTAGACCAAGGCTGTCCCTGTTCTGACATTCTGGCCTCGGCGTTTTACTATTAATTACAAACTATATAGCCTTTGAATACAACTTATGCGGGTCATTATTAGATGTAAAACAATTAAAGCGAAGAGTTGGTTAATATCTAGGATGGTATTGTATATTATCTTATTACACACCACCTCTCCGTCTCTGATAAAACTAATGCCTCTGACCTTAACCCATGCTCATTCTGCCTGAACGGGGCCCTTTGAGATGCGTAATCACATTATGCAAAGATGAGCCAGAAACTAACTTATATACCGTAAGTGCTATAGCCAGCTTGTGTCTTGTCCCGATTCATTTATGTCGCCTCCTTGGGACAAGTGGCACTCTTCGGAAATACCTCATTGACCTTGGCGTGCAAGATAAGATAGTATGATGAGCAGGTACCATCAACCTGGATGGAGGTGCTGTACGTGGCATCCGAGCTTCCCGTCAGAGTGCCCGAAGGGAACACATGCGTGTAATCACCGGGTGCGCACTTCGTCGGTGCCGAGCACGAAGCATACACATGTACCTCGGCGAGATCAAAGTGTCCGTTGGTATCATCATCGTACAGGTTGTATTGGACGTATACCTGAGATCCGGACAGGCTGGCTGACCAGGTCCCTGCCTTGGTGCCCTTAGAGATGTCGTTCTGGCCGGCGCCGACAATCAATGAACCACTGATGCCTGCGGTCAACGTAGCCTTGCTGGGAGTAAAGTACCAGCCCCAACGGTTGCAGCCAGCACCACCCAAAGCAGGACCGACGGGGTCTCCATTCAGGTTCTTGAATCCGCCGCCATAGCCAAAGGCAGTGCCAATGGAACAGGACTTGGT
>PVQB02000670.1:0-10631 GCA_002980475.2 Fusarium beomiforme | reverse complement strand
ATTATATGGCTAATATAAAGTATTTTTTGAATAAGGCTATAAGGAGTTACTACCTAACTCTGGGATATAACTGATATAAGTTAAGAGTTTTTACCATTGAATTTATTCTTTTATTATCTATGCAGTTATTTTCATTTACATTATGTCAATAGTTGGTCAAATTTATAGCCTTATTGTAACCTTACCTAGCATGTCAAGTCTAGCTCTACCTAAATTACCAGGTTCTAGAAACCACTTACCTTAAATACCTGTTTATATGAATATTTATCTTTAGTAACCAATTTACTACTCTGACCGCTAATGTCTGCCTTCTCTAGAAACCTAGTATCCATCCCGCTCCCTCCGCCGCACATCGTTAACTTCACCCGAGTAAATCCAATAACCATTATCGAATTTTGCATCAGGGATCGTGTTGAACATGTCCTCGTTACATAGTGGCCACGGCAGAGAATATTCACCGCTAAAGAAGCGCCACAACTGCCAGTGAACTATGCCTTGGTGCCGCGAGTCACCTATGGCGCGAACTATCTCGCGTTGCAATGCGCCGTACGCAAAGAAAGGCACAGAAACTGCAAAAGGCTCTCGCATACGATCGAAACTATGCCGGGCGAAGAATTCGTCAAGTGTCTAAAATAGATGTTCAAGTTGCGTCGGTGCATCTTTAGGTAGGCCGAGCTTCAGCGCGAGGTTTAGTCTGCTCAGACTAGGGAAGTGATCGTCGAGGATCATAAGTATCGTATTGAGGTCTTTTTTGCGTGGAACATTCTTGCCTGAAATGTAGTCTGAGTCCACAAACCAGATGATTTCCAGAGATGTGATGGCTGATAGTCTCTGAGGGACGATGTAAGCTGGTAGGTCGACAAGAAGAGTAGCGCTGGCGATATGAATGGTGTTTGTGCTGTACAAGACCTCGATTCCTTCGACATAACTGATGAAGATTGTAAGTATATCATGGAAAACCTTGCATAGGAAGACTCACGCCTGCCGACAGGCCAGAAGCCATCCCATAGCTCCAATCCAACATAAATGGCGGTGTTTACCGTTCTCAGTCCAGACCCAACAGTTCTGCGCAAGGCCCACGCAGCATCCGTCCCCAGCAACTGCTGATATACTATACCTCTTTTGGGACAAAGTGTATTGCCAAGGCGGGGGGACGCGATGACATGTGCAACCCCTCCAGTACCAAGACTTTGGTCGCGTCTTGTCCACGCCTAACCACCATACTTGAGAACTGGTGTGTCCTTTCCTGTTGCCCGGCATGGATGGATGGTCATAGGTGAGGTCCATGTGAACTGTTCGATCACCAAATGCTGCAATCAGGATTTCTCTTCGTATCTCAGGCGGCAGTTTTTGAAAGAGCGGAGCGGTATGCTGCGATTGAGACAGGGCCTCCACTGAAGTTGACGGCGTTAAGATGGACGGTCGCGGATCAGGAAGAGTTGGTGGTTCGGGAATGTCTTTATGCTCCTCTCGCTTAGCGACATACCACGCCATAAAGCGTCGCATCATTACGGCTATATGAAAAGTGAATGCAAACGCGATTTACATGTAATGTTGGTTGCAGATAAGGAAACAAAGTGACAGTGCACGGGGACGAGGGTCTGCTATAGCGAATTGGTGGGGTAAGATAGTATCAAGAGCGGCATGCACTGTGTTTTTGAATGAGACTGGAGGGTTGGCCCTGGTCAGATGCCTTGTGGAGCCGATTGGGCGATCATTCATTAATCAGGAAAATAGCACGGTTCCAATCAAAACTTGAACAGTTATTATGAGTCTCATGCTATACACTGATGAGTTTTTTTTATGTATTCTATATAGAGACCAATAATACGCCATCGGATTAAAATTCAGGAAAGAAAACAGCCAAGTAGCATTTCATGCGCAACGAGTTTCTCCCTTGGAGGTTGCCGTTCTGTACTAGATTACCACTGAGTAGAGGTCCCCGAACCACAGTAGTTAACTTCAAGTGAGAGAGAAAAGATTTGTGTTCAAAAACAAACAGGATTACTCATCGCCTGCCGGCTGAATTCCCTCTCTGAGTCCTGATCTCCCCAGATGCGGTACCCATTATCTGCTGTCGGACTGATATTGTTGCATTCTTCGTCTGGTAAGCGTGGATTGGGATCCAAGTATCGCCAAACCTGGTAGTTATTTATCTCAACGATATGCTGGTTATCATCCCTTTGAATGTCTTGCTGACATTCTTGAATGCTGTTGACGTCAAGGATACCGTGAAGGGTTCCCGAAACCTATTGAGATCAGGCCTGCCATTCCGTCGTTTGACGAACGTGTCAAGTGCCCGAAGCATGTCCTGGACAAAGGCAGGTTGCTTCTTTCGTATACTATGGGGACTGTCGGGCCTGATTATGGGAAGATGGAGAATGATACCAAGGTGGAGTTTGAAGAGATGAGGGAAGTGCGTGTCCAAGATGACCAGGAACCTTTCCAATTCTAACTGATTTGGAACTGCATTGCCTTGGTGCTCGTGTGTATCGAGAGATAACACAATTTCAAGGGCGTGAATATGTTGTAGTCTTTGCGGAAGGATGAGTGATGATATGTTCTCCAAGAGAGGCTTGCTGCCGATGTGAATGATGTTAGTACCATAGAGAACCTCGATACCCTCAGAGTAGGCATCAAATACACTAGTCAGCATAGATTCATGACGTCAAGATTTTTCAAGGTTTCTCACGCTTGACGACAAGTCAGAAGCCATCCCATAGCCCCAATCCAGCAAGAATTAGGGTTGTCGAACTTGCCGCACCATAGCGGACATTGATCCGCCCAGCCTTTGCAACACATATCGTCAGCAGGCTGTGCCCACCCTGCGTGCATACGCTCCAACTTGTACTGGGGCGGTGGTAGGCGATGGCATACACACCCCCGCCATTGCCAAATTTGAGGCTTATTCCGGTCAAGGCCTAGACCATATTGTGTGTACGGCCAGTGGTGCGCGTTTGAATTATGAGAAGGTCGAAATTTAGGATCCGTTCTATCAGTTCCACGTTGCACCGGTTGATTTAACGGGTGTGTCAAAGAGAAGTCCATGTGAACTGTACGATTACCAAATGCAATTATCAAGATATCCCGTCTCAACTCAAGTGGCAAGCAGAAAAAAGGAACTGTTTCGGCCAGTTTTGTAATTTGTTCCTTAGAAGGTGAAGGAGTTAAAGCGTGCAGTCGCGGATTCGGACGACAGGGCATATCAGGCTCTTTAGGCCTGCGTTGGAGATTGTGCCGTTTGGTATCTACCCATGCCTTAAAACGCTGATGCATGGCGAAGAATGTGGATAAGTAAGGCCGGTGTATTGGTGCTGATCAGATGTTGGGAGGGGATAGTGGAGGGGACGGAACGTTTTATATGCAGGGCAGTTGGCAATGTTGTACTGTATCGTTACGGAGATACACTGTGCGTGCCAGACTCGGCTTCGAACACTAGAACCTTGTTCCTATCATTTAGGGCGAAAGAACTTCTCTACCTAGGAGTACATAAGACACAATAAACTCCAGAGTTTCTAGACATACGCCCTGGTCACTCATGCTTGATCAACTGCACCATACACGCCTAGAAGTGGATGGTTTCGAAAGTTGAGATCCATGTATTCGCCTTGAAGGGAAGCCTCTTCCGCGGTAACTTGAACAGTTGAATTGAATCGAATTTTGCCAGCGGAGATTGATGAAACAATTATTAAATCAGCGACAGTAGAGTATGCAGGCGCTGCTGCTAGGTCGGAGGGCAGGTAGTCCGTTCCTTGTGGATTTGACCACCATAACTCTGGATGATGCAGCCGGGTGTAAGTCAAAAGGCGAAGCCATGTTGCAGGGAAATAATCTGAAATGTCTTTTTGGTAGTGTTTGAGTTTTGGATAGAGCCGGTCTTGGTTCCAAGCGCATCTATCTTTCGTCCACTCATGGAGAGAGGTTTTGTCACTGGTCTTCATTTTCTCGATCAGGGCTGTGACTCTAATGACCGGGGTTTGAGCGACTGAACGATAACGCAACTCAGACCAGTCAAATCTGCGCTTGGAGAGACGAGCCCAGGTACCAATAGCATATTTGCTGCATTTATGCCTGCCTGGCCCAGTTGCCAGGAACCCTTGAATGATGGCAAAGAAAGCAAAAGCAGCTGCGATGATACTGATGACGAGGGTCACCACGAAGCTGGCCGGATCCCAGTTAAAGGCGCTGTTTTCCTCCTTCAACTGTTCGAGTATACTGGCGGTGACACGTAGAAGGCACTCCGTCGCGTTGAGGCCGTTGCAGTTTAGGTCATCCATTGCGAGGAACTAGGAGGGGTTCGTCTTAGAGAACCCAAATTTATGAATTATTGGGCAATTGATTGGCTTTGCTTGCAGAAAACTGGGTCAGCGAAGGGAGTCAGTGAAGGTAGCTGTGAGTCCTCTATAGTTTTTTCCATAGAGTTTCACTAGCTTGTCGATATGATGTACCGAAGGGTAAAATTTGATAGGCATAGGTTAGCCCTGACAAGCACTGGAAGGCGCCCATCCTTAGAGTCCTTGGGATCAGGAGCGACCTCAACTTCTCCTTTGCCTCCAGAACCACGCGGGTAAAGCATCAGTGAGTTTTCGTCGAAGTTGTCGTCAGCATCCATACCACCCTTTTTCACTATGGGCATCCAATCCTTTCCGCTGAAGCCATAGTCTACCGCTGTTTCATGATCTTGATATAGCTTCTTGACATCTTCTTCGGAGAGCTCGTCTTTGGACTTATGCCCCTTGGCTTTAGCCATTCTTTCCAGGGCCTCCTCGTAATCTTTCAGATTCTCGGGGTGATAATCACCAGTCATAAATATTTCGCCCGTAAGAAATCCACCCCATTTCTCTGATTCTGTGATATCGCTCAGACCCCACCAACGCCTTGCTTGATGCTCATGCCAGAGACCCCAGACATGCCCAAGCTCGTGTGCTACGTTGGCAGCAACGTCCAGGTTTCCTACATCTTTCCTATCAGACAGATGCATATAAGGGCCTTCATAGCCCTGTTCGATGGCCCGTAGACCAACAGACGTGGCAAGGTTGCCCTCGTCGTTGTAGTATATGATCATACACTCGCTTCTGCGGGCTCTGAATTTGCTCAAGTCAAGCTTTTTATACTTAAAACCATCCACTTTCAGTCGGTTCCAGTGATCATTCATAGCTTTCTCGAGATATTCTTCCATCTTTTCCTCTGCTTGTGCGTTATTGAATGCGTATGTGATAGTCTTTTCTGGCCAGCGGTATGCCCCCGCGTTTTCCCTTTCATCATCACTTGGGAAAATGGAGACTGCTCTTTTCAACAGAGTATCGCCACGACTTTTTGGAGTCAATGCAGCTGTCTCCCAGAGCTGACTACCGGCCTGGACATAGGTGGCAAAAAGTGGAAGAACGGGGAGGAAAATGATAGGACGCATCTTGGAAATGAAAGTATGGTAAGAGTGAAATGTAACGAAGGTGTAGCGATTGGGATTACAACAAAATGAATGGTGAGGGACCTAACAGAACGGAGATTCTTGGAGGCAATATGCTCAAGAGCGATAAATCAGTAACAAGCTATGGGAAGTGGGAGACTTGGACTATCAGACTGACAGTACTCCGTAATGGTATGGGCCAATCTCTCATGGTGGAAATCAAGGGGTATACAGGCGAGCCGCTAACTCGGCCACCTCCATGTTGGTGCACTGCCAGTCACTGTTGGTCTCTGCACACTGTCACAGCAGAACTTGAGTCTCTGGAGTCACTCATTCTTCAACTACCCACACATGTTTCATGCAACGCTACGCCTCGGCGTGCCAAGAGAAGAATTCCGCAAATCCCAGCCTAGAAGTACAACCAACAGCGGAAAGGAAAATGGCAGCGCTAAGTCAGGCGAGGTTGATCATACCCGAGATTAGCAGTATGCCTTCTGGAACATATGCCTTATCATAAAAACGGGAACTGAAGATCAGTGGCGAAGCTTTAACGATAACGGTTACGTTACATGGCCCTGAACTACAGGAAAATCAGACGATTAGCCCGAGGTAACTCTCTACCCGAAACTGCGTTGAGCGATTTACCAACTCTTACTGTGTTTAAGCTTAACAAGGCGCCAAACGAGGCAAGGATATGGACGGCCCGTCTTTCGGCCTAACCACTGAGACCGCGAGGACAAGGATTTAAAGACTTGCAGCCAACAAATACTACTGCACTGACCATAGGTGCACTAATGCAGGGTCAAATCCTTTGGGGCCATCAAAAAGACCACCCAAGCTCGTTTCAGGCCCATATTAAGTTTTCTGTTAGGCGACAGACTTTAGCTGCTACCATATGAAGATGGAGTACCTAAATTTTATGCTTTTTCAAACCTCAACCAACGAACAGGTGGGCGGGTCACATGCGGGCGGCAGATGAAGATGATCATGCAATGCGTTATTTTAGAAGCCACTTGCAATTTCGGATCACGGTCACTGTAGTATTCCTGTCTCATGATGTGAACAGCCAACAGCTTGTTCGTGATGTCTCCATGTTTAGAGTCCAGCGCTGAGATGATGGAGATCATAAGTTATTCGAGGATGAGGAAGCGCCCTTGTGCTCTCACGGCGCCTCCTGCTCGGATACTGTGGCATGTCCTCTGTTTTCGTTCACCTTGACCTACTCACAAATACATGTCTGTTGTCTAACTCTGCACTATTGTTGCAGCAGTCACCTACTCCATCATGCAGTCTCTCGTCTTGTCTTTGTTGTTCGGCTATACACTGCTGCCCGCTGTCCTCGCACAGGACAGCAAGCCGGGCGCTCCAGTTCATCTTGGCCAGCCTTCCAACTGTATTGCGTGGCATACCGTCGAGAAAAGCGACGACTGCGAGTCTGTTCCCAAGAAATACTACATCAGCAAGCAAGAGTTTCTGGCATGGAATCCAGCTGTTTCGAAAGACTGTTTGGCCAACTTCTGGCTGAAATATGCTTACTGTGTCAGGATTGACGGCACTTCAGCTATCTATACTACAGCCAAATCTACTAGCACGAGCAAGTTTATCATCTCAACTACTCAGTCTTACAAGGAGAGTTCAACTTCAACTACAAAAGTAAGCTCGACAAAGGACAACTCGTCCACCATAACTTCTGGCCAGACAGCATCGGGAACTGCTTCTGGGTCTATCACAACTACTTCTACCAACACCACGTATTCTGTCCGCAACCCCGTTTCAACATGGAACATCACTAACCCAACCACTGATGTGAGCTGGCCTCCCAAAGCTACTCAGTCTGGGCAGCCAAAGGACTGTAATAAGTGGCATTTTGTGCGAGGTCGTCAAAGTTGTCAGACAGTTCTCAATATACACAGTTCATTTATGAAGAAAGAGGACTTGTAAGTCGATACAAAGTCTAACAAGGTCTTCATTCCAGCCAGCTAATGGTATCATTTAGTTACAAATGGAACCCTGAAGTCCACGATGATTGCTCGGGCCTCTTTATCGGCTACTGGTATTGTGTTGGGGTCAAGTCCAACTCTACAGGCAACCTCGAGTGGGAAACATCAACGCCACCGTTCACTCCTCCTCCTTAACCAACATCTTATACACCCACAAAGCTCACACCAGCCAACTCTGACTTCACCCCAACACCATCACATGGTCCCATGCCTACAGATTGCATTCACTATCATCAGGCAGAGGCCAACGAGAGCTGTCGCGATATCCTCAAGACGTATAACTACCTCTCTAAGGAGCAGTTCTTCAAGTACAATCCCGTCCTGAAAGAGAACTGCGATGGCCTCTGGAAGGACAATTGGTACTGCATTGGTATCAAGAATGAGCTCCCGATGCCCCCAACTGTCACTATAACCCCAGTACTGTCCCTAGCGGTAGTCCTAAGGACTATCAAGCCTGGTACTACACTACCGGCGGGGAGACATGTGATCAGTTAGCCAATGAGTTTGGGACGTTTAGTGTCAAATCTGATTGCAAAGAATACTGGCTTGTTTCCAAGAAGGATACCTGCAAGTCTATTCGGCGGGCCAACGGCATATCCCTGAGAAGCTCATTTCCTAGAACCCGATCTTAGGAAGTGAATGTAGTGGATTGAAGCCTGATTCTTATGTATGTGTTAGTGCAGGTAAATAGCCACGGTTCTCGGTATGGTATTAGACATATAGGTAGGGACGTTATTCATGGGGATATGTATGGTTCTTGATATATATTACTATTGCTATTATGTATACTTCTATTTTGCTGGCAGCTATTATGCTTTCTTTTTCATAAATCGTAAGACGTAGCCTACTGCTTCTCGGGCCAACACGCCAAGTGACGCACGCACAGTGTAATTACTAAAACAGTACAATGCTACCAACAGCATATAAAACACTCAGTCCCCTCCACTGTTTCCCCTCTGCATCTCACGGTCAATAAAGCACTGAGCGCATTTTAATTCAATCATGCATCAACGTTTCAAAGCATGGGTGGACGCCAAACGGCATAATCGCCATCGCGGCACCCAGGAACCCGAAATGCCCTGTCTCCCTAATCCTCGACTCTACGCTTTGACACCACCACCATCGCAACAACAAATTACAGCACTGTCGGATACAGTTCCTTTCTTCAGAGTACCACTTGAGATCAGAAGAAAGATTCTGATCCATGCGTTTGGCAACCGGACAGTTCACATAGATCTCGTCTTGACTCATCCATTGCGCGAACCATTTAACATGGAAGGGTTTTCTTTGAGAAGCACAAACCCAAAGCACAGGTATAATGCTTCAGCTTCACACCGCTTTCCATACACAAAAGAGAATTTAGGTCTCGACGAAAATCAGCCCAAGTATTGGCAATGGAGAGGCTGCGTATGTCATCGCCTGCCGCCGCCGCGGTTCAAGATTACTCTTGATTTCCATTCTCTCTCAAAGCCTGGAGACGATAGATGCTGCGATGGCTCAGCGAACTTCTGTGCCCTTTGGACTAAAATGACAGATAAGCCTGACTCTTGTTGGATTGGAGCTATGGGATGGCTCTTGGCTTGTCGTCAAGCGTAAGCGCTCTAAACTCTTCATCCCATTTAGGCTTTAAACTGACAGCTTTGTCTTCCAGATACGTCGATGGAACCGAGGTGTTATATGGCACAAATATCATTCACATATCGAGCAAGCCTCTTCTCACCAACTTGACCACGCTGATCCGTCCGCGAAGCCTTTCGATGATAACCTCGCTTGAGATTGTATGGTGGCTTGATACTCACGAGAACCAAGGCAAAGAGTTTCCGAACCTTCAAGAACTAGAGAAAGGTCTACTCCTCTTAGATAAACAATTCCCACGTCTTCTGAGCCTGCACCTCGGGCTACGACTCGATCTTCGTATTGTAGAAGATACTAGGACGGAGATCAAGAGAGCACCTGCATATCTCTCAGATATGCTCCAATCGATAGACGCGTTTGTCAAAAAACGGAGCGAGCTACCCGAGACGGATCGCTTTCGAGAGCCCTTCGTGTTGTCCATCTCTGAGTCTGCATACAAAGACTTCAAGAACGAGGTTCAAGGTGACGATCAACACTACCTCAGAAAGACTGGTGCCCGAGTTTGGCGCCCCTTGGCACTCGGACCATTCGTGCAGGATGAAGAGGGCGGCATTATCAATGCGAGAGCTGATAATGGCTACTGGATTTGCGGGGACTATGAAGATAGGACTATACGGCAAAGTCGACCGATGCATTTCGTATGCACGTTTGCCACTGGCGGACCTCCTCTCGGACCTTGAGGTATATTGTGACTAAATAAATTGGTTTTATGGTGCAAATATTCCCATACTTAAAGTATAGAGCATTTTTATGAAACAGTGATAAATACTAAATAATTATTCTGCCGTTTCATCTTGTAGAGCTCTTTAAATTATTATTAATACAGTTAATCCTTATCTTTAATTACTGGGCCTTAGCCTTCATAAAGCGCCTTTGCCCGCTTCAGATATGCAACCAACAGTCCTCAAACACCTACCGCATCTTCCCGTCAACCTTCACTTTGCAACAATAAGGCGACGCTTCATGATATGGTATATTGCCAAACGAGAGAAATATAAGGATCTTCCCGAGCCTCTGTTTCTTCCAGATCCGCGGCCGCGCGTTTTAACACCATCGCCCTTAATAAAGGCTCTGGCTCAATCGCAATAAATTGCTCCGCTCTTTCGGAAACTCCTACCCAAGATACAAAGGGAAATCCTCATTAAGGCATCTGGTAATCGGACTGTTCATATAGACCTTACCTACGACCACCCGCCGATACCAGGCAATCCCAAGAAGGACAAGCGGAGTCCAACGCTCTATCACTGCTGGCCTTACAAAGCTTGGTGGAAAGGCTTGGATAGAAGCCGGCCAAGGCCTTGGTATTGGACGGGTTGCATTTATCACAACAATCCTCTGCCTTTATTCCACTCTTTCTCTCAGAGAAACTACGCTATATCTACGATTGCGGATGATCGATGCTGTATAGGCCATGCGTAGTACTGTAGGTGGTGGACTAAGGATGGCAAAAAGCCCGATTTATATTAGATTAGGGCTATAGGATAGCTTTTTACTTACTAATAGGCATATATTTCCTAATTAAATACTTATTTAGATATACTTATAATTCTTTATAGCTATACGAAACGCATTAAGGTTCTATATAGCAT
>PVQB02000668.1:0-49723 GCA_002980475.2 Fusarium beomiforme | reverse complement strand
CAACCAAAGCCCCCCTACACACCCCCTATCGTGAAGATGCATCGCCAACAGACAGTGTATCAAGCTGTACAAACGCACCATTATTGTCAAACTCAGCTGGGCCACAATGCAGTACACCAGGTATCGCATCCCCGTTATTTAGTCCTGGTTTCTCTATTGCAACGCCCCGTTCAGGGACATTCCCCCGTGAATGTCACGATAGCAACAATCCTTGGGTGCAACAACCAACTAACGGTTCGGGGAAAGGGTTTCTAAGGAAAAAGCAGTCCAGGGATTCACAAGCTCCAACGGAAACACGTAGTATTCAAATTGTTTTTGATCCGCCCCCCAAAAAGGCAAGACGATCATGATTTTCACTGATTGTTTCCTGGTGCTACTATTCTATAAGCGGAGGAGTTTGGTGGGATGCAAAAATAGTGTCGATAGATATGGCCTGTTGATATCACAGGGTAATTAGTACTCTAAATTTGTCCAGGCATTATACTGAGCGAACGAAGAGTTAAAATGTAGCCATTTTGTGTCATGATCTGGAATTTCAGAAATGTATATTTGCTTAAATTTGTCCCCATGCAATGCATAACCAGCTCTAAACCAATCCCATATCAATACAGGCACTTTGAAGTAGATTAAACTGAAGTGCTATGACAAAACGTAAATCCATCCATCCAACCTTATGAGTATATACTTAGGATGACACAGCCGCCGTCATTATACTCTACTTTGCTTGTCTTTCTCCCATTTCATACATCTTCATCCCAGGGTGTTGAGCCTCTACTGATCAGCTCACTTTGCATTCTGTCATTCTGGTCTTTGAACCAAGTCGCTCCCTCTTCCATTTCCTCCCTCATAGCACGGAGTTCGTTGATCAAAGTTTGCGCATCGCTCATTACCCGTTTATGCGAGGTGGTCTTGACCTGGTCCTCCTGAGCTGACTCGCCGTCATCGTCAGTAGCCCGCTTTCTCTTGTTTTTTGTAGAACTATCAGATTCGGTGGTATCAATGGTCCCGTGCGAGTCAGAAAAGCGATGACGTCCCTTAGACTGAGAAAGGTCACTTATAGAAGCCCGGCGGTTAAAGGCACTGCTAGGCGGGCCCATGATACTCCCTGCTGTATGTTTCCTCCCATACTGCATCTCATTCGCTAGCCTTTCAGGTACTGCCGTTCCATCGGGCATCTGCACAATCCCCATAGCCTTGAGTCGCCAGCGTTCGGATACCCTGCTGACCCGACTGTTGGGCTCGGGACTTTCTGTATTTCTATAAGCCATAGGGGGCAACGAGCGTCTGAAAGTGGCCGATTCATCCCCAAACTGTTGTCGAAGGGCCCTGGTCTTGGAACCGCTTCTTGCAAGAGATGCAGTAGACTGTTTGCTGGAGACGGAGCTGTTGACGGATGGCGCTCTACGCACAATTCTGGTAATAGCTTCCTGCTCGTTGCTGATTCCGGATAGGACGCCGGAAGCAAGCAGCGCATCCTCTTCTGCTTCCTGACGGCGCTTGCTAGGCATCTTATGTTTCAGTAAATCCTTCAACTCCTCTGGTCGGTCTAGCCCTGCGATTTCAGCCTGCTCTCGCGCGGCTCGACGAGAAGCTTCTTTCTGGGCTCGAGCTTGCGCTTCACGTTGTGCTTCATAATAGGCTCTCATCTGTTCGCGGCCGCTTCGACGAAGCTGGCTCAGACGACGATCACGCGCATTCTCTTTCCAGCGGTAGAAGTATTTAATTGACAAGCTGTAGATGCGAAATCGTTGTGCTTCTGCGAGCGCTTGATCTTCCTCCTCTTTCTGCCTCTTACTTTCTTCATCCTTAACGTATTTTCGATATACCTCTTGCAATATATTGTCTAGCATAAATGCTTGGAATTCGTCCATTAGACCGTTATCACCAGTAACAAACCATTTGGTAAAGTCACCAAAAAGGTCACGAGGTGGGAATGACGGCTCCTGAGGTAGAGATGGACTGGGTTCCTCTGGTATTGGAGTGCTTGGGGCTGCTAAGATTTGGAAATCATCACTGCTTGATGCAGGCTGGGACAACGATGAAGTTCCGAGGGGAGGGAACGAGAATTGAGGTGCAGTGGTTACGGATCGTGCATCAAGAATACTTGTCGCTGGCCTGCTCTGCTCTCCAGTCAATGAGGGTGTTTTGTTCGGACTGAAAACTGTTGGGGGTGCCGTCGTTTGTGTTGTGACACTGCTGGCGCTTGGTGCAAATGGTTTTTGGGGCTGTGTCGCGGTATTAAAGGGACTCGAGGACAATTGAGGCGTTGGTGGCGATATGTTGATGCTAGGTTGTTTCGCGGGTGGTGTCGAGATACCGGTGTGGGCCTGGGATTGGAGCTTGTACGACGCTGTGTCTTTGCCAGAAGTGTTCTCTGATGCAACTGTCGTGTTAGCTGGTAGAGAGGGAAACGCTGTCCCTGTTACTAGCGCATCTTTCTTTTGAGAAGTAGAAAGCTGATTGAGCGGATTGCTCTGTGCTTGGTCACTCGAAGTGGTCCGTGGTTTGAAGGACGAGGCAAATGGGTTCAGTGCTGGCTTTTTCCCAGATCCAGGTATGTTCTCAGAGATAGGTGAGGGCAGAGCAGAAACATTGCCGACGGTGGGTGGAGTACTGGCAGATATTGTAGGTGCGAATGGGTTGAGAGCAGGCTGTTTAGCCGCCGAAGCCAAGTTTGATGCGAAAGGGGTTTGCTGAGGTGATACTTCTTGCGAACCAGAGGTATTGATCGTAGCGGTTCCGTTGATTGTAGTCCCTAAGAGAATACAAACGTCAGAACCAGTGGTTTAGGCGTGTATTTGCCAGATTTCCAGTGGTTCGTCTCGAGCCAATGGGTTGTCCTGAGTAAGTCTCAGGAACTTTGGCCTGTCGAGTCTCCGGCTGAATGCGATTCCTATTCGCCTGCAAGATAAAGGTCTTCACATATAATCGAATATAGAGAGAACCCTGGTATGCAGAATCTTTTGCGCAAAATTCAACAATGGGAATGGGGTCTTACCTGAGTTGCCGTTAACGGGCCTGTTATCCCCCCATGATCCAAGGGGTTTGCCAAATGATGAGAAGGGGGTTGACGATGTAGCTTTCGGTCCAGTGGGTATTGTTGGTCTACCGGTCGTAGTTTGTGTGTCTGAGACAAAAAGGGCTCCTTGGGATGAGCCGTTCACTGTAGTCTTAGGGGGGCTTGTGTCTTGATAGATTGTTTCATGAATGAGCTGTGGGAGGGTCCTTGAGCCGCGCTTCTTTTCAACAAGAGAATAAGAGAATTGGTGTTGAAGTCGATGATGAGGTAGAGGACCACGACTATCCAATTTCGCGTATTGGCGACTAATATCAGAAGGATCCTCTTCGCATTGGCCGAACTCGATATTGTGAAGTTCCGCAAATTCAATGGCTTGCTCGATGGTGTCGAAGCGGAGAAACTTGTTCAAAACAGCGGCTGTGACGTCTTTGGAAGTCTCTCGAGGCCTAGCGAGACCTCTTTTGATAGCGGCCAAGATAGCACGGCGGAGTCGAGGGAAATGACATTCTGCGAAACAAGCCATAGTATAAGAAACCTTGGGGTCCTCCACTATTCTGAAATACGATTGATACGCAGCTGATGCAGCTAATGACGGTGCCTCTTTGAGAGGCCCGTGGAAGTCTTGGGTGTTTTGAAGCGCTTCGACGAGCGAGACCGCCGTGCGAACTTCATCAGAGTCCTTCCAAAGATTTGGCTTCCATTGACGCTGCAAAGTTTCTATGATATTTGAGTCATAGGCATGGAAGACAAGGTAGTATGCTCGGAACTCGGGCTCGTTTTCGCATCGTATACCCTGGTCGTGACAATCATCATATGCGTCGCGGAGAGATAGAAGAGCTTTCCCAAGCTGCTCTAACTCCTGCTGTTCCACGAAGTCCTCTGGTGCTTTGCCGTTTTGAGTGAGAAGATGAAGTGCCGTAACGTGGAACCGAGCAATGTTCTCCAGAACATACACCTGGGTCTTCATTTCGTCGGGGTTGAGGGACGAGAAAAACGTGAAGTCTCTGCGGATTGCACGTGTTCTGTCCCAAAGGAATCCATGCAAAACTGGAAGGTTACTGTCGTCGCGTAACAGGTCGTCAATCAAGTAATCCAATGTCCTTCTGAGAGCCGGTACGGATCGGACATCCATGGGCAAAGGTGCTTCTTGGCCAGCAGCGGAGCGAGCGAGCTTTTTGACCATGCGGCGTGTATTGGCGTATGTTGTTTTAGGGTTCTTCTCGGGTTGATGAACGTCCATCTCATTGATTCTCGTGATTTTCTCATACTCGGGACACATATCCTCACAGATGCCTTTAAAATCGATGGCATCCTCCAGAGCCTTGCGCTTATCCGGGTCATCAATCAAGCCTGCCTTGGTCAGAGATGCGCGCGCCTTGCTGCGGTACGTTTCATATTTTTCGCGGAACTTTGTCACTTCAGCCTTGTTCTTGGGATTCCCAGGTTGTGAAGGCCATTGAGGAGGGTGAATGCCATCGTTCCGTAGTTGCTCGTACACTCTTTTCGCGTGCGGGTCGTCTGAATGGTGGGCTTCTGGGAGGCGTTCCTCGTCGGAGTTGGCGCTTGATGACGAAGTTGGTCGCGAGTCGTTACGCGTCGTCGCAAATGGGTTTGATCCATTACTCCGCGTATTCTGTCCCGCCTGCTTCTTGGAGAGAGTGGCATTAAATAGGTTCTTCTTTGGATCGGTATTCTTCTTCTTTTCATCGCCTTTCCGGTTCTTGTTCCTACCGCCTCCATCACTCAGAGTGGCATCCTTGTTCTGGAATGGGTTATTCGGCTTTCGCTTTGCTTCATTATCACTCTGGTCGCCGAATGCCAATGATCGCTTGTTTCGCTTCGTCTTCGATGTGTCGCCCGTACTATCAACTCCGAATGCGCCGCCTTTGTTCTCAGTGTTGATCGCAAAAGGATTGAACGCTGGAGACGGGCTCCGCGTTGGCTGACCAAAAGCCGAAAACATCTGATTTGATGATGCAACAAATGTCGCACTCATCTAGGAAATTTTCTGGACATGGAGATAAATTAAAACCTCTCTTTTGTATGGTATGGCGTGACGTAGATAATATAACAAGTGATTGAGTGTTGGAAGTAGAGTTGATCCATTGAATTGAGCTAGTTCCTATTCTGGAGAGCTTAGTACCTATCGACTCTGTTACGGATCCACCTTCACGTGACCAAAAAGGTACATAATATTTCGTTCCGTAGTAGAATGCCTGAACCACCCCACAAGCAAAATATTCGAGTCTCAGGTGCAATTCGCATGCCTGCAAATGGTCTTCCATTAATCCATTTTACTCCTTAAACTCCTTTCTTTTATCCCAATTCCCGTGATACCAAATCTGGCCTATTTATGACGCGTTGAATCCTCATTCATCTTATCCTGCCGCGGATTCGAGCAGGCCCCAGCCCTTTTCTAATCTCGTCAAGCTGCTCGAGGCCTGTTTGAGCCTTGGCTTTCTTGGATGTCCTCTTTCCAGGCTTCGTGAAATTTCCCAAAAAATCATCCATGATATTGTCGAAGTCACCACGGATAGGCCCTTGAACAGTGGACATGGTTGACACGGCAGACATCGATTGTATGTCGTCTTCCATGTCCTCGTTGTATCGCTCCTCAATCTTATCGAACCTTGCGTCCAAGAGAGTCATTTGCTCAGTTCTTACTAGTGATGAAGAGGTCATGGAATAGCTTGAGTTGTCCGTCAGGGCTCCCTTTCTCTTCTTGCGTCGGCCACCATGAGTGGTAGTTGTCCAGTTAGACTGCATCTCAGACTGTGATGGAGCAACTGGAGCCTTGCCGCCTTTTTGCTCCTTTTTGAATTGCTTGAAGTCCTCGAGCCAATCCTGAGACGGCCCTTCTTCGGGTTGCTCTGTCGACACAAGTTGAGGGATGTCATCGTCCTTGTACTCTTTGGTGGGTTTTGCTGTAGCATCTGACTCCCAGCCGTCATCCTCGTCGAAAGCTGCCTCGTCGAACTCATAATCTTCCAGCTCGCGGCCGTCCTTGGCAAGTTCTTTGAAAATATCATCATCGCCATCATCAACGTATGCGTCATCTTCCAAAGCCTCAAGAACTTCTCGAAGACGAGGGTCCATATCGGGTTGAAATCCCTTGATAGAATCAGGAATATCCTGTTGGGCCTCGTAGGTCACTCTGGTAAGGTTCTTGGATGGGAGGATATCATCATCAAGAATATCGCCTGCACTTTGCTCAATATCCAGCTTCTTGAGTGCATCCTCAAGTGACTGTTTCTGCTTCCCTTTACCCTTGTTTGTAGTGGCCGTCGATTCTACAAACACGACCTCTCCACCACCAGTGTTGAGGTCGCGCAGATGCTGCATGTAATCGTATTCGGAATCATCAAAGTAAACACCATAACTAGCTGCCTCGCCTTCGTTCGCACGGACGCCTTCGGCCTCATAGCCCAACTCAGAAGCCAGATCATCAAGATCTTTTGACTTAGACGATCCCTTTTTAGTTTGAGTAGGGTTGAGCACCATTGCCGGCGCATTCTCGTCGTGGATGAGGGGGTCATTTTGCGGTCGATGGACCAAGGTAAAGTGCTGAGCCGACTTTTTGTCGCTGTATTATTGTCATTAGTATCCTGTAGACTTGGATCTGCCACTGAGTACTTACATCCATTTTCGAGGCATCTTGACGGCTTGAAGCAAGAATAAATTTTGTCAGGAGCGCGTGCGTGTTAGGCTTCGACAACACTCATCCGGGTACAAAAAATCTAGCGGGGTATGAAAAAAATCCTTATCATACCCCACAGTTATCCAAAGCCCTATCCGCTGGTTTACACTGTCTTAAGCTCTGAGATCAAGTCATATATTACAGTGCGAAGGATTAATTAAAGCACTGATAGAGAACCCCGAAAAAACCATTTGCCCCTCCAAGAACAGTCATTATTCAGCGGGGCAAAGTGAGTTGCGACAGCCCTCAGACCAATTTAACCCAACTTTTACACAAATTCCATAATCTCTTGGAAGATATCGTGACTTGGAACAGAGATTCCCCGTACAGTAGCCACCAGAGCGCACTGATCGATACTACACATTATAACGACGTCAAAATGGTTCTGGCAAAGTCCAAGAACTCGGTCGGTTTGGGCAACGCCCTCATGAATGATCGTTTCGGCAAAGGCAAGGGAACCGATAGGAAGCGAACTTCTGCCATTACCAGAACAAACCACGCCACAGGTGAACAATACCTTGTCAACGAGAAGAAGGATGCCGCTTGGGTCAAGATGCGCTCCGTTACGGAGCAAGGCGACCTGGATGAGTTCCTGGCCACCGCCGAGCTGGCTGGTACCGATTTTACAGCCGAAAAGACCAATAATGTCAAGATTATTCATACAGACCAAAAAAACCCATACCTTCTCTCAGCGCATGAGGAGAGAGATGTTCTTGGAAAGCACAAGCAGCATAAAGGTCGTTTGACTGTTCCCCGAAGGCCCAAGTGGGATTCTACAACAACACCTGAAGAACTGGATGCGCGAGAGCGAGAGAGCTTCCTTAACTGGAGACGTGGCTTGGCCGAGCTACAAGAGAATAACGATCTTCTTATGACGCCTTTTGAGAGAAATCTTGAGGTCTGGCGGCAGCTTTGGCGAGTTATTGAACGATCAGATCTTATTGTTCAGATTGTCGATGCTAGAAACCCTCTATTGTTCCGATCTGAGGATCTTGAGTCGTACGTAAAGGCTGTTGATCCCAAGAAGGAGAACCTTCTCCTCATCAACAAGGCAGATATGATGACACCCAAACAGCGAAAAGCTTGGGCAAAGCACCTAAAGGAGGCAGGTATTGCATATCGCTTTTTTTCTGCTGAGCTGGCGAAGGCAGAGAACGAAGCTAGAGAGTTTGATAACTCGGAAGATGAGCAGTCTGTCGACCCTTCGTCAGAATCTGCCATGGAGGAGCAAGGAGAGGGTAGTGACCAACAAGAGCAAGAGGGAGCTCCTCTAACCGAAGACCCTGTGCAACAGAGCCAAATAGATAAGGAGGCAAAGGAGGCAGAGGAAGCGGACGATATTGACACACAGATTCTGACAGTCCAAGAGCTGGAAGATATTTTCCTGCAACATGCTCCCGCAGACGCAGGTAAGACATTTGCGGCCACTTCGAAAAGCTCAGCTAATTCATCAACAGGTTCGGATCTCAAGCTTCAAGTTGGTTTAGTAGGTTACCCGAACGTTGGTAAATCCTCTACTATCAATGCTCTCATTGGTGCCAAGAAGGTTTCGGTCTCTTCAACCCCAGGAAAGACCAAACACTTCCAGACCATTCACTTAAGCGAACGCGTCATCCTCTGCGATTGTCCTGGTCTTGTCTTCCCCAATTTTGCCACTACTAAGGCCGATCTTGTTTGCAACGGTGTTCTCCCCATCGACCAGCTTCGCGAGTTTCAGGGACCCGTGGGTCTCATCACTCAACGGATCCCTCAACCTTTCCTCGAGGCTATCTATGGTATTCATATTCGCACCCGAGCCATCGAGGAAGGTGGTACAGGAATTCCTACAGCTGCTGAGCTACTCCGTGCCTATGCTCGCGCCCGTGGTTTCCAGACCCAGGGTCTTGGTCAGCCTGATGAGTCCCGTGCTGCTCGTTATATCCTCAAGGACTACGTGAATGGTAAGCTGCTGTTTGTTTCGCCACCTCCTGGAATTGAGGACGCAGCCGATTTCAACCGAGGGCTTTATGATGAGGAGCACCTTCCAGAGAAACGACGTGCTGCCCTCAGTGCTGCTATGGATCAGCTCTCAGTTGTCGACCCAGCTAGTAGCGAACCTTTCCTTGCTATGGACGACGATGCTGTTGACCTTGCGTCGACTGTGGATGTTCCCCTCCCTGCCGGTCCTAAATCCAAGAGGATCGACAAGGGTTTCTTCGGTCCTTCCGGTTCTCAAGGCCACGTTAGCCGGCCTTTCAATTATCAATATTCAGAGCAGGGAAGGGAAGACCCTCTTGCGGGCAAGCACCTATCCGGCCGAAAAGCGCGCACACTAGTCGCTCTTGAGAACGGCCTTGACCCCAAGGAGGTTCAAATGGCTTCAAGCAAGAAGCACTTCAAGGGAAACCCTAAGGGTGGAAAGGGCAAACGCCGTGCTGCCCGCAGAGCAGGAGACGACGATGATTGAGCTCAAAGAAAAGGCAAAGGAAAGGGAAACGGAAAAAAAGGAAAATCGGGAATTGGAAATCGGATACATGGGCATTGTGCAGGAACAAAGGGGGGCTTCTGAAACCGGTTGCATGGGTCTGGTAGAAAAGGATCTTGTTGTGCATAGGCTTTAGGCTATGTTATGATTCTACGCATAGTTTTACAGTTATGGTCAGCCAGAAATCAACATGAACTCTGATTTGATCGGAATCGTTGTTTGATTTGCTTCTCAGCATGAGTGATCACCGAGATTGATTGGCCGCCTGGGCTCATATGTTACATTTCATCTAATCCACGTATCTAAATGGCTACGCTAAGATCTCATTATAAAAAGAAAAATGGGTATTGACTGTCTACACTGTCCGCATTTCGCCCTAGTAAAGACCGTGTCGTCCAAAAACAAAAGGAAAAATTCAAATGCTATGTCCATGTATGATGAGTCCTAGTGGTTCCCCAACTCCACAAAGCAAAGTCTTGCCTCCATGAAAGTCGTTTTGGTGTGTTCAATGCTCAGGTTCATAGGTTCGTGGTGAAGTGTAAGTGTGTTGACATCAGGGTTAGCGCTTCGTTTCTCATGCTGATACACCAGCTTCATCTTACGCTCCCTCGTGATTCTCGGCCTCCTCTTGATTCTCGACCGCCTTTCGATTCTCGACGGTCCTCAGACTTGAGGAACAGTCGTTTCGTACCACCAACTCTACCGAGCTCACCAAACTGGCTGCTCGCTGACGGCAGTCGACTTCGCTCGCCGCTGGCGATTCTAACCTTCTCTTTAACACTTGCGACCCATGCTTTGTTCTCCTCGCTCATCTCAACCTTCTTGCCTGTGGGCCCCGCAAGTCCAAGAAAAGAGCTCTCATCTTCATTCCAACTAAGACGAGAGTTGGATCGTGACCGGTTAAACACTTCAGAATGGTCTTCCTCACCAAGTGGCGGGCCAAAGGCATACGTTTTGGAATTCAAATTAGGTGCTTCACTGCCCATAGCACCAACACTCCGCCGAGTCTTACGAACAGACAAAGGTGATATAGGAGATAATTCAACAGCGGATTGAGGCCGACCGTTTGGACTTGATCCCATGTTAGATCTTGACGCACCAGGAGATTCCGGAAGAACCTCAACTTTGGCGTTCGCTGCAGCAGATCGACGTTTGTGATGGCTAGCATACTCTTTGAGATACTCACCGAGATCTGCCCAACCTCCACCTACACGAACCATAACGCGCTCGCCCTGCTCGCCAACACAGCGAATAAACAGTTTGATTGGGGCCTCGCCGGTCGACCGAGAAAGATGGTAGACCTTGATCTCGTGGTGGCCACGATTTCGTACCCTCGTGTTCTTGGCCGGCGAAAGGGTGAACGAGGGTGTACCAGCGCGGGATGAAAGATTTGAGGTGCTTCTTCTGAATGGCTCGATGGAAGGCCTCTTCCTCATACGTGGCAGCTGGAGATCTGGAGGATTCAGACTAACTTTCAAAGACGAGTCGTTGGTCAGCTTGATCTTCGCAGGTATTGAGTCAATGATTTGACTGATTTGCTGTTGCAGGTGTTGGTCGCCGACGCTATTCCGGTGGTCGAAAGAAGTAGAGTACTCGGAGATCGAGAAAGAATCGTCGAAGTCCTCATTGAACGAATCCTCAATCCGCATATTAGACATATCTATGTCATCGATGTTCCGATCCGGTAATAGAGGACTATCCAGAGGTGCTAAGGAAGATTCTCGCGAAATTGTAGGCAACATGGGTGGAGTACTGGGAGGACTAGCCTGGGCGTACTCTGCTTCGCGAATTCGGGTTCGAGGAATGTCAGGAGAGGCAGATACCTCTGGAGGATCACTAGACAGGCCACCGAAATAGCTTGACGACCGCTGAGAGACAGGAATTGTACGAGATGGGTCACTCTTCTGCCTTGGAAGAGGAAGAGGACGAAGAGGTGGGAGTTCAGGTGAGATATCCCGATCGAAACGGGTTGTGAAACTGTGATCAGGCGTTTCAGGGAACCGAGTTGACATTGTCGAGGAATTCAAGTCCTGCTCGATGCTTGGTGTGAGTAATTGGGATTGGGCAGGCACGACGTCTCTGGTACCGTCAAAGGTGTCGTTCGCATCTTCAGAGGGTTCATCGACTTCCTCGATAGGGAGAAATGAAGGGCTTTCGGGTTCGCCCTCAGATGGTGGATCTCTCCTGTACCATTCTGGTACGATAGTCTCGGACTCAGAAACACCAGAAGGAACTCTAACTTTCCTAGGTTCTATGGCCGAGTTGCTTGGGCCATCAGTTCTCACTCTCTTAGGTGGTAGAAGCAATGGAATGGGCTCAACACTAGCCCCAGCGTTGACAGAGCTCACATCGTCGCTATCAGATTCATCGCCAATCAGATTGTCAACGAGTGTAGTAGAATTGTCGGCTTTGATTTGTTTCATAGGTGACGGAGAACGAGGAGGCTGTGGTGGCTCAGGGGGGGCTGTCCTTTCAGTGTGTCGGATCTTCCTCTCACATACCACAACCCATTCACCGTAGCTCGACTCTACAGCTTCCATTCGATCTAGCCATTCGCCGGGGAGTGTGTCAGGCAGTCCCTCCAAGCAATCAAGCATATAATCGAGCGATCGTCCAGGGCGGACGATCAGTTCTCCAAGATGGCTCTTCATCACGTCAAATGTATTTCTCGTAAGTGTCGAATCTTGTGAAGGAGTATTGTCGTTCTGCTTGGGTGTGTCTTTCGTGGGGATAGAAATAGCCTTAAATGCGGATTTAAGAGCAACTTCAGCTTCCTCAAGGGCAAGTAGAACAGTTGGAACGCGACGCAGAGCACATAGCCGTAGGTTCCAAGCGTGTAGTAAACGAGTTAACTTATCCAAGACGGGCAGCGCCTTCAGAACAATTGCAGTAATCACCGCTGTGTGGTCCTCCATGCGATTATAGCTAGAACGCGATAGCTGACCAGCTCCAGTAAATTCAGCAAGTGGTGTGCCTGGTCTGGATAAAGGGAGAATATGATGGTTCAGGACATGCATCTTGATATCCTCAAGACCAAGATTTAACAAATCGCGCCGAATATGAGCCAGTCTCTGTTCATACTTGGATACATCTCGAGCAAGCAAACTCCCCATCCACTGGTCACCGCCGTCCCCTGGGACGGCGAGTTGCCTTGATGTTCGTTCAAGTTCTGTGTCATTGGGCATTAGGAACCCAGCAGGCCCCGACTCGGAGGGCCACGGCCAAGACTGAAGCTCTTCGAACCATCCCCAAATTGTGTATGATGCAAGGGCTGTGCGATTGATAAAATCTCGTTCGTTGGGTGAAGCATTGTCCAAAGACGTCCGGAGGGCCCCGGTAGCGGTGTTCAGCGCATCGACGACTGTAGCCGGGCCAAGATTCACAATAATATCTTCGGTAAGTTTATTTCTCGGAGCGGGCGAAGTGGCAGTAGGATCCCGCGCCTGCTTGGCGACTTTAGCGTTGGGATCGCTCATGATTATTATCCAGCAGACAGACAGGCTCGAGTTCGGTTGATGGATAGTAGAATCATGATATGTTTAGGAGCCTGGGGACATGTCGATGGGGCGGGGATGAGTGGAGGTTTTGATGCCCATATCGAAGATACGTCAGATAATGTGTCGTCAGATAGGTCACTGTCAGGTCGTTAAACTCTTTGTGATGCTTGCTGGGCAATGCGACTAGGTGGAGCTTCTTTGTTCAATGCTTGAAAGTTTCATGCGGGTTAGATGATCGCTCGGTGACAAGTTCAAAGAAATATGTGTGTCGCACAGAGTCGCGCAACAGACGAAGCTCCAAGTTAGGCTAAAGGGAAAGGAAAAAAAGTTAGTAGAATGTGGATCTGAACGATAAGGAGTGACAAAGAGGGCCTTTGGAAGGCCACTCTGGGAGCTGAAAGAAAATGAAGCAATCGCCGCCGATAGGAGATGGCGGTCAAAGGTTGCGCAAAGCAGAGTTAAGTTTGACGTGGTTTGGGTTGACGTGTGAGGTTCCTGTGTGGGCCACGGTCGCGTTGCGGAGGCCTGTAATAAATGAGGTTTACACTGAAATGGTAGGGATGGGGCTTGCGTAGATAGTTTGTCGTATTTAGCGCCCTGGTCAAATAAATCGAAAGCCACTGGTTCGTCACCCACGACTCTTGCCTGTGGATAAAAAAAGAAAGGAAGACGAATCAATTGATCAGATGCCCTGTGCACAATGCAGTGAAATAGAAACACAGCTCTCGGTATCGTCAGTTTGACGTCGATGAACTCTGGGCGAGCTAAGCTGATAGTTGGCAGAATGGATGGCCGGATCTGGACAAGATCTTGTTTGAAGAAGTCGGGGAAAGGTCGCGAATCAGGTGAACAAAAGATTGAGGAGTAGAATGCACAGCTCAGGTATGGAGATAAAGGAGTGTTGAAGTACCAGGCTTGGTGAGTTGGAGCTGTGAATTGAGCTTTAGAGCTGTGGCCGGTTTGCTCAAAGAGAGCAAGCTCAGGGAAGATGAAGAGGTAGCGAGAGGTACAACGACAATTGACGGATGAGATACAATGCAAAGATGCCAATAATACAAAGAATAATAACCATAGTCACAAAAAATGAAGTCAAGAAAAAGAAGGGATGTTGAAATGATGGATTGGTGAGAGGCCTAGGTTGCAAGGAGGAGAAAAATGAGCTCCAAGCTGAATATAGGACCCATGAATAGCAACGAAGAACCTGCGTAGGTACCTTCAGACGTCTAGTCTTCGAATGGGCACATACATGCCTCCTGTAAGGTAGTACCTACCTAACTTTACCTATTAAAGGATTGTAAGGTAAGGTAATCAAAGGAAAACCCCTTCACCTGGTCTCAGTCTCGCCCCATGGTCGCCTCCCTTCCCTCCACTCTTTTGTATGGATGAAGCCACGACATAACTACCGAACTTCAGGTCCTGGCAGCCTGGTGACATTGACGGAAAGGAGAGCTTCTTCTTCCATCGCAGGCTGGCCCATCAACCGTCAACGGTGATTTCGTTAGCTTGATTGCCCTGTACGACCAAGCCAGGGCATTGTATTAGATCAGATTGGCCCTTGTCAGTCTTCAATGTCTTCAATAAGCATTACTTCTGCTCCTACATTTGACTGCAAACAGTTCCCAGAAAAGAAAGGGGCGACTTGGATAACCAGAAACATTTGAACTAATTCACTCATTCCTTTGGTAACCTTTGTCCATGTCTCGACCAAGTAAGCAACTCCTAGCTATCATGATCATCAGACCCCCAGTCTCGCTCATAGCTATCTCTCCCCTGTCAACCATCACCCTGTCAGCCCTCATATGCTAGTCATCAATGTCGACGAATAAATTGCGCCATCCTCAATATCCTCCAAGTATTTTCTCAGTTGCTGCATGGAATTACATCCCCACCCACGCTTAGGCCTCCCGCTCATGTAGCCAACACCTACATTAACACACTTCACGATTTGGGATGCACTGCACTTCTCGACCCAATACCCGAGCTTTTAACTTGAGCCCTTGTAAGTGCCCTGTCTAGCTAAGAGAAAGTGCGAAACAATCACATACTTTCGGTAATGTTAAATATAGCACGAGCTACTTACTGCTATCGTCCATAGGAATGTGTGAATTTGCTTATGGTTCGGGTTGACTTCTGCGATCATTCAGCTACGAAATACGTACTTTAATACAGCAAAGACCGACAACTTTGAGCCCCTGAAGGCTTCCCTTTCCCATCTGTAGGTGATATCGAACGCCAAGATCAATGTATCTTCATCAGTCATGCCAAACGTTGCTTTTTGATGTCCTTGGAAACATGAAACCATCTTCCATAGAAGCCCACCAGCCCATTCCAGAACAAAATACGCCACCTGGCCTGGAGCCAGAGCCCAAACGCCCCGTCTCAAATGCAGACATGTACACCAGGTAACACAGAAGGTAAATAAATACAAGACTCCGCCGAAAAAGCATTCTACCAGAATTGTGTTGTGATATGCAAGCCGGAGCGCCTCAGCACTATGCCGGGGCAGGAATCTCGCGGTTCTCGGTTTGCCGTGCTGCATCGACCTCGGCATTGATAGCCCAGGTCAATGCCTGCTCTGCGGACATAGTAGGCTCCTCAACACCCAATACACCAGCAATCAGGTTGTCATCCTGGTTGTTGACTCCTTCGGGAGGGAACTGCAGCCACTGGTCAACGTCAAAATCGGTTCCGGCCACAGCATTCCAGTCAAACTCGTCGTGGCCTTGCATGAAATCGAGATCCATGTTGCCAACGTCTAGTTGGATCTCCTCTGAACCAGCGCTGACGCTCGGTGTCAAGCCGGCAGCGGGAGATTCCATTTCCGTCTGTGGTGGAGAGTTTGTGGGCATCTCTAGCGCTGCAGCGTTGACAGTGTTCGGCGGCATCATAGCTGGGGCTGCTACCGGCTGATGATCCTTTGGCTTCTCATTAAATAGAGATTCAGAAGCAGTCATGTATGGGGCATTCTCGGGCGGCGGGGTTTGAGCGCTGAACTCGATCGGTACCCTTTTCATCATGGCTAGGGTCGAAGGAGCAACGCTGGAGTTGATATCAATGGCGGCCTTGCGTAGAGCAGCATCAAGGAAACCAGTCGCGTAGTCTGCAGCAGCGTAAACTTCTCGGAGCTTCTCCATAACCCGCATACATTGGCGGAATCCCCGTGTAGCACGCTCCCGAGCCTGAGGTGTTGGGTTCTTCATCTCAAGGAGATGGATGATCATCGCAGGCAGGATAACTGTCACACCAGTCGTTGGCAAAAATCGCTCCAGTCGGTATTGGTGAAGTTCTGTAGCCATTCGAGTGATGTGCATTGCGGCATCACGAACACGTAGCCGAGACATATCCTGGACTTGCCGAGATGTTGTCGGGGCCTGGAGAGGTGATGATGGCAAGAACTGGGGTCGGTGCAGAGCCGAGATAGTAGTGTAGTATACCATGTGCAGTAGTGTACGTTGAACAGCGATTGTCGATCGTCCGTCCTTAACATCCAAGGGTGTCAAAGTGCGGTACTGGCAACAGGCTGGGAGCGACTCGGCCCATGCCATAAGTTCGTGGTCCACCTCAGTGACACTCTCAACGTTGTCTAACTGCTTGTTAGGGAAAAGCATCATAGTGCTATTAGTAGTGTTTTCTGGCTTCATTTTATCCCGAATCAGAACTGAATATTGTGCCTTGAGCATGCGACTGATACACACGCAGAGCTGAGCCTTAGCAATGCACATGATGGCCAGTTCCCTCTGCATGTCGAGATTGCGGACCAATGCACAGCTAGGTGGAATAATGCTATTGTTCTCAGGGAGAACCTCGATCTCAAAGTCGCTCTCCTCAAGCATGGGCACATCAAAATCTTCGTCTTTGATACGCGTGGGACGCCTCATGCCAAGGGCGATAAGGCGGTCTCGCATGAAGCACGACCACCAGATTCGCTTCCAGAGCTTTTGTTTTGCTGGGGCCATGCTTGTGGACCCGGGATTACGGTGAAGACCGATAGTGTGTGCCAGTGAGATGGCTACACCCATCCAGTGCCATGTGTCTTTCTGGTCATCTGGTGTTTCGTACCAATACGTCATCAAAAGCAGAGCTTGTACAAGAACAAGACGGTCTGATTCGTAATCAAAGTCGTAGAGTAACTATTAGTGAATTAGTTTGGTAATGTCCCCGGTTGGAGTTTTACCTACCCTGGTCTTTTGGAAGAAGGACTTGCGGGCTGCTTTTCGAGTCGTGTAACCACCCTCGCGAAGGTACTTCATGTCCACAAAGGCTGACGCTGCGAACATAACAGCTTGGTAAAGAAACAAACTTGTCTGGCCATTCTTGCCATCACGGCTGTTAATGATACCAAGGAAGCTATTGAGGTCCATAAGCGGCATGTAGGGGTGGACATATTCGACGTAAGCCTGAAGGAGTGCGTTCTGTAATGGTAGTGTAGGCACCGAAAGTGCTCCCTTAATCTTGAGATATTCGACATCTTCAGGCGCGATCTTATTTGGTAGAGGTCGCAAGAATGCAGGGAACTGAGGTGTTGGGGTGTCCTTTTCTTCTAGAGATCCGAGCAATTGAGTGGTGCGCAAGTTATCGAAGAATGCAGGGTCAGGGATGATGCTACCCCATGACGACCGATGTGCGTTAGATTCGATTGACTGTATCTTATTGAGCGAGCTAGAATCCCGACGGTAGCCAGAGCGTTGATCTGGGTCTTGTGGTCAGCTAAAGTTCGGTTCCTTTGCATTCCATTATCAACTGTCTTCGGATTCCCATGTGATCAAGCGTAAGCTTGTGAGCACAGTGGAGTACATGAAGAAAGTGGGCCAGGGGCGGCTGAAAAATGCGGAGAACGGAGCTGGTCCCCCAAAAAGAAAGCAACTAGCCAATCGAGAGGGCTGGCTACAGCGCACAAAATGAGGGTTGCAAGTTGGAGGTGGAAAGTAGCGCAAAAACTTACAGATCATGTGAGGCACATGGTTATCAAGGGCGGAACTGTTCAAGAAGGTGCTGGGTGCGTCAATGCTGCTGGTCGAAATCGCTGAGCCACTGCTGGGACGTCTGAGGTCGGCTGTACTCATGCCGACAGTCGCAGTCTTGCTAGGACCCGTGGGATTGCCATTGCTGGCCGTTGTTTTGCAACGCAATTGGGCTTCTGTGGAGACGGACTGGCCCGCTGTGCTGGCCGTATAAAGATTCTTCCTGGAGCAACGGTTAGCAACGTAAACGTGGTTTTTCCTTTGGGGCGTTTTGCGTGGCATTACGCATTTCGCAAGAGCTCCAGTTACAGCAGCAACAAGGGGCTAAAATGGAGTCGGTCGGAACATGATGACCGAAAAATATTGGAATCACTTACTTTCGCCTGCGGCTTTCTTGGACGACGCACTGCTCAGATGTCAGCCACTGCTCTGAAGTTCAGGGCGCGGATCGACTCTGTTTGTCAAGAATCCAAGGGCTAGAAGCGTACCTCAACATTGTCCCAGCGACAATTTCCGCAAGGGGCTCCCTCTACCACGTCGCATCGGACTTTTCGTGCCCGGCAGGACACACAAGCACGCGCAGCGCGTCGCTTTGTGATCTTTTCCGGTTGCTCCGAGTCGCCAGAAGGTGAGGCTCTCTTTTTGCTGTTCTTTTCGTTGGAGGCTTTGGCCGATGTTGCTGTTGGCGATGTCGGGGCAGCAGAGCCTTGTGAAGTTTCTGTTTGCATGGCCATGTTTGTTGTTGTGTTGATTGGTCCCTATAATATGGGCGGCCTTCGACTAGAAACTTCGTCGTTTAACAAGTTTCTGTGTGGGTTCGCAACTGTAAATACAATGCATGTAATACTGAGTCTGAATCTGTTCAATATGGCGGTACCGGGGCTTGCAAGATTAACTGAGTAGAAGTGTGTTGCTATAAGATGACGAGTCGTTTCTATCAGTCATTGAGAAGTTCGATTTGGCCAGATACAAGCGGTAGAGTGGAGAGTTCAGATGAATTTCAGAAGACTCGAGTCGTTTGTCGTCGAGATTCAAGCAAGTCTATCGTCGTGCGATTGTTGTCTTTAGTTGATCAAGAGATGAGTGCAGAGGAAACCGGATGAGACTAGAAGAGAGAGTTGACAGGGACAGGCTGAGGCTCAGATGTCGACCTCAATCTGAATAGAGCGGGTGCCTAATCCCCGTCAAAGTGAGGTAATCTGAAATGATTCACGATCAAGACAAAGGCATGTCAATAAGTCTTGTGCAGGTAGAAGTTTGAAACCAAGGGGATGGAAATCCGGGGATGGTAGGTGGGGGGTGTGGAAGGTTATTATATTCTCATTGCTAGCCTGGCTGAGAGCATGTTAGTCACGGAGGGGACAGGAAGGAGTTTGATCGATGAAAGCAAGCACAAGCACGAAGGAAACCAAGTGGAGGAGGGCGTGTACGAGGCATTTGAGGGTCGCTGGGCGAGGGTGTCGATGGCGTTTGAGCACCTGGAGCAGGGTTCAACGAGGGTGGACTTAACGAGTCCACAAGAAGAACCTGGATGATGGGCGATTTAGCGCTAGCATTCCCACTTGAAGCGGAGAGCTACTCCCAAGTTGGAAAGGCGCTCCAACATGGGATCAGTCTGGAGGTGGCACCCTGCACCGTGACATTGGGGTGCGTGTGGACGTGGGGATTTATCGGTGACGATGCAACGGTCAAGGTACACAGTAGCAATGAAGAATGGAAATGAAAATCAACGCAAGTGTGTTGATTCTCTCAGAATACGTATTGCGCTATGCCAAGAGAGCATGCTATATGTAACCATGTAATCGAGAGTGATTCAAGTGGGTGATCAAGTTTTTACAGCCAAGTATATCATATCTGGGCATTAAAGAAATCTTGTCAGTCACTTGACTTGTCATTGGCATCTGAGCCTCGCTATGTAACAAATCTGGACTTGGAATTGCACTCATGCTTCATTATGTCATATGCTGAACTAACAGATATTAGCTCTAGAGCTCCGCTGGGGAAAATGGAGACAAATGGAAGCCGAAGTTCATTCACGAGACATTTCAATCAATGTCTGCTTCTTTGTCCAATTCACTTTCCTTCCCCTCCTTTCATTTTTATTTTCACTTTAATCAGCCACCGGGACGTCGAGACCAGCCTCTTGGCGTTAGCGGAACCAGATGCAAGTCCCTCTCTTGAGCTATGCTTCTTGGTCTGGGGCTAGCGTTCAAACTATGCCGGGTATGGGCGGACAAGACCGGGGAAACCTGCATTTCAGGATTGATCCTCCCAAATAGCCTCAAGCATGTCTGGAAACTTATCAATAGAAATCGACCTTTTGTTAATACCCTGT
The DNA here is from genome assembly GCA_002980475.2 of Fusarium beomiforme. Taxonomy (NCBI): domain Eukaryota; kingdom Fungi; phylum Ascomycota; class Sordariomycetes; order Hypocreales; family Nectriaceae; genus Fusarium; species Fusarium beomiforme. Next base: position 29,750 of record PVQB02000668.1, on the reverse strand, counting down.
CCTGGATAATTCGGGTCTTATTATATGTAGTTCAACATCAAACACCGACAATGCCTTCCCGTCGCATGAAATGCCAGGGTTCACGGGCACAAGCGTTGCGGCACCGGCATTGAAGAGGCTGACTAGATAAGATATGTTGAGACCAGCAGCTCTAGGGCTGTAGATAATAACAGAGTCAAGAACTAACGCCAGTGCAACTAATTGCGTTACCATGTAGCGTTCCTATGAAATGGGGTTCTCTAGATCCAGCAATAATCCTAGATAGTGCGATCCGAGGGTATGGTAAGGTGACACTGACGGCATCTGATTTTAGACACGACACGAATACATCACCTGTTGCAGTTGTATGCCAAGCAAAAGAAACAAGCAATTCAATTGACACACATCCCAATCAACCATGAAACTTGTCCAGGCACTCTGACTCGAAAGGTGTTCAGCTACAACAAATATACATCACATCAAAACTTCTCCAAACTTTACCCCGACTTGGAGAGATACGTAAGTACCCACCCGCTGTCCCTCATCTCCATGATGTCTTTTTCCCATTCTCCCCACAATCAGTCTCCAGGAACTGGCTGCGTAAGTGAGAAAATCCTCTAGCTCCAGTGTTTTCATACCCTAATTCCGCAATTTAGTTAAGCTAGTTTGGTCCAATAACCCTCCCTGAGAAATAATTGACCAGAACTGACCTGAGGTGCCGTCCCCAGTATCCGTGCCAACTGCCCGATGTGTCTTTCCCGATCCCAACAGCATTCTTCTCCCCGCAGTTTGTCAGTGCAATGTGGAGAAGCCAATCACCGATGGTCCTTGACCATCCTAATCAAGTCAGCCGCTCCAGAGTCGCTAGGGTGGGTGTGTGCTTCGGAATCGGAAAGGTCGAATTCAATTGGCGCAGACATCACGAGGCACGTCAAACGCAGAAATGCGGCCTGTGAAGAACAAGAAAAGAAGCATCCATTACCTACAGTACGATGTCAATACTGTGTGGCGGCCCAGTAGGTAGGTGCCTTTTCAAATGAGTAATTTCTTGTGTTCTCGTCATCGACTTCCATTACAGCCCGTCTTTGATGGAATCAGCCTTTCAGCGTCGGAATTTTACCCGTGCGGAGGAGGATACCCCAGAGTTACAAGGGTCCTCATGGTTCATGAACAGCATGCCGTGGTCCTTGCCAAGTTCATTCTTTGGAGCTGACCCACTTCCGGACCTCAATTGCCCCTTAGGCAGTCCTTGTTTTGGGCCATCATGAAGTTTATCGAAGCGTCATTTTCTTCTTCTTTCCTTTCAATGCCCCACCTTGTAGAAATGCTATTGCATATAAACTGTACACCGAGCCGTTTACAGTGAGTTCTGTAGAAACTTCAAGACAGATGAAGTCAACAAAGCATGACGACGCTCTTGTTGGAAAGCGAGAAATATCCTATGGTGGTGGCCCCATTCGTCCGATATGGCAGGGATAAATCTGGGCACTCGTTCAACCAATCAATCAGCATTGACTCCAACAACGTCTGGTGTACCGACCAATAGCGGAGAATACTCGGCTATGTTCGGCTATCCCACTGAAGAATTCAGATCCTTGATGGACGAATCGTGAGGCTGTGAAATTTCTGTCGAAACTACATTTCCACTTACAAGCACTGGCATACCAAATGTCTGGGGGTGTGAGCGCCAACGGAAGACTAAGACCGCTGCGGGTTCGTAACAGTGAAGTTTGACGGGTCGCTCCGGGTTGTTGAAAATGAATGCTTTGAAAATGTTTCTGTTCTTAATAGTCGGTGTGTAAAGCAAATAGTAATCTCAGTCAATATATTCATAACCGGAAATTTAATGTGTGCCCTTTCAGACTGTTCGCGGCCATGTTACTTTCTGTGTTGACAAGAAAGAGGAAAACAAATACAATATTAATCCTTGAGTATGGGTAAGCGATGCTGCCGGTTTGTGTCCTCTTGCAGATTTGCATGGATTGTGGTGGCCAGCAAGGTGATCTATCTGAAATTTAAGAGGGTTTGCTGCAGGAGCTGATGAGAGACAACCGAAAATTCCTCACTGCAGGAACTCTCACCTCACCTAATTCTGACACTCCCTTTACTCACGCCTTATCTACAGTATTTGAGCCTTCACCGTTTTGCCAAGGTCATGTGGATGTATTATGCTCTGTGGGTACATAGTATTAGCTATTAAGTCTTATTTTTGTGACCGCCTCAGATTCCAAGGTGAGCATACAGGGGTTGGGAACAGGCTAGCAAAGGTGAGATGGGATACCCCCCACATCATCGCGATGCAAATCAATCACCGAAGGTCAAGCCAACTGCCAGTCTCAAGCGGAGTTCAACCCGCAGTGGGCCCCCTTCCGGCCCCGGTGCCTCCGGTCTTGAGATCACTCCCCATCGGCCACAACCCGAGCCCACCGGATGCCACTGCGGACGACTACTGCAAGTCTAAGCTTGAAGGGGGCGGGAAAAGACATCCGGCTAACCCTGCCTGGCCAAGGTGAGAGCCCCTTGAGGGTGAGCCATGAAACAAGAGCAAGCAATGGCCGTTTCTACCTTTCAACAGGTTGTTCTGGGATGTAAGTGGGCCAGAAAGGCTGCCTCGTCGTGCATCGTGTCGTCTCGCGCCGGTCAAAGCCATCTTGATGTAGATACAGTGCAGGTCTGGTTACTTGACAAGACCGGCCCTGAGAATTGAGCTCTGGACCGGCTTTGATCGGTGAACTCCAACCCACTTTGCATACTGGTACTCGGTAGATCTTTCTGTATCTCTATCCTTCCGCATTATTCCAGGAATCTGTAGCAAACACAAACAAGCTGAGGCGGTGGTGTGGCCGATCTCCCGCCCTGGACAAATTCCGTGAACCACTTTAAAAGTCGACGATCGTAGGCCCTAGCCATCATGCCACCATTTCACGTATTCACTACGCACAGATGCGTAATAAGCGAAGGACAGAATTCGGGTCGAGATCAACAACGATAGCTTGGTTTAACCCAACGCCTCTGACTGGTGATTGCAGGCAGATAATGTCAATCTTGGGAATTCCCGGCAGTCTCGGGCATTCTCTTGACACTCACTCCCCAACAAGCCGCCGTCAGTAGTCGAGAAGTGATATACTACGATCCGATCCACGTCAAGCGTCGTTTTTGTCCATCAACAAATCTCCACTACGGAACTTTTTTTCCCAGGTGGCTCATGCTTAGTAGGAAGCAGGAATAGGTTTCATCGTTGAAGCCGAGAATTCTTCTTTATCACTCGTACAGAAATGATTAGTGAAGCCAGAGTTGACGAACTGGCTGTGAGTATTTCGTCATACAGCTCGATTTCCTATTTGGTCATCACCAACTCAGTCGCTATCCAGCATCCAGCACTTGCACTTGTATCTACCAGTCGCAGTTCAAACTTATCTGAGCCTATGGTCTGAAGGCGTGAAATCAAGTGCATCGCGACCCCCCGACGCATGCATTATAATTTGCCGTATAATTATTTAATGAAATAAAATAAATATCTCTCAACCTACCTTGCCCCCCGCCCCCCCGACGTCAAACATCGAGACGGGACTCCACCTCCAGCGATGTCATGACAGACACCACCGCAGATACAATACTGCTAAAGAAGTAAAAACTAAAAGATATCAAAATACCAAACTACATTGTTCAAATAGAAACCCCCCTCCACCAGCATCTCCATTGCCCTAATGGCACGGGGTACGTTTTTCTTGACAGGAATATGTCTCATCCTTATGCCTGGCGTCCTCAGCCGCAGCCACGCGCCGTCGCACTGCATATGTACGCTCCCCTTGCTCGGCTTTGGCCAACGCCATCCCCGACGTCCAGGCGAGCTTTCGCTCGGCTACCGACGTCCTGAAGCGGCTGCGGCTATCAACCGGCCTCGACGTCCTCCCATCCCATCTGACGACCTTGACTTAGGTTGTGCGAGTGACAAAACCCATCTGCCCCCAACAAGTTACAACCTTCCCTCACATTCACCTGCCTGTTTGCTACGATCGCGATCCAGTTGCATTGCCTTTGGTCCAAGTGGTACCCTCCTTCGCTTGCCACAGCTCTTCTTATAGCTTTCAATACCTCGTTTTGGATATTGTACACCCTCAGTTCCTTTCACACTCTCGGACATCAACTTGCGAGCGGGTCTAGCGATCTCCCAGCGTTTCGGCAAAGCTTTACATCCAAGGGGGAAAGCCAACAGGCCTGAGCCTGCAGACATCGTCAGCCAAGTTTTGCAGCTCCTGCTAGATTTCATATTCTTGTTCACCCTTATAATGACAACACGAAACTGGACCGACGCAATTCGAACACTGATCGGCAACTTGGGACATTGCAAATTTACCAGAACCTGATTACTGGCCAACAGTCTCATCCATTCAAGCCCAAACTTGACATATACGCCTTTCAGTCCATTTAGGAGCCCAAACACCAGGATCACATCGTCAACCCTCTCCTCGGCGGGCGTGGACAGTCTGGAAGGGTACCAGCGACACTCGGCAGTATTTGGACAAGACGCAGTCATTCATATTGAACAAGCAACGCATCCTGATACTTCCAGCCTATGTTGTTCCCTCCTTAGGAGACTACGTCATTGGCACTTGCAAGTAATACTCTCTAGTGTCGATGCACGGGGCTCCGCAGCAGTCTCTGGTGAGTTATATCAAGCGCCTACTTTCTTCGCCCAAACCATTTCCATTCCCTCCCTTATTCATAACAAAAGGCATGTCAGCGGTGAATTGGCGGGGGTTGCCCCCATGACCTCAAGGTCGTAACCCTTCATCACCAGAGAAACACAACATTCATCTCACGATCAAGTAATCATGAAGTGATGATGGTTGAAAGAGTTTGACAAAATATAGCAAGGATTCTTTAAGCATGTTTTAAATGTTTCATTAGCTGGTATACGCAGTCTCCTTCCTTCTCCTTTTGAATTCTCTTTTCTATACCCATCCTGTCTGGTTCATGCCAGATGAAAACAAAAATTAATAGCCGTTAATACGTCAAGCAGATTATGAAAAACAAAAAGCCCATCATTAAGGCTCGCTCAACAGAGTACTGGAGGCCACCGACTAGAGCGCGTGGCATGACCTGATATAGCGAGAGTTATACCAGCCGATCTGACATGGAAGTCTGGACAAAGTAGCCGGGTTGGTACACTCAAGTACCCAAAAAACGCAATGGTCTGCAAGTGCAGTCCCAACGATGAGCACTTCATGGTCGGAATATGCATCTTGTTCCGTTTCAAAACCTCAAACATATAAAGCTTCTAAATCATACACAAGTGTGTACATGATTACAGATGGGTCTTAGCATCAGCGAAGCAGAGGGGGTTGTAGATATGTTGCTTGATATAGGTGGTCAGAGCAACATCTCCCCACTCCTCCCACTCAGCCCATTGAGACTCGGGAAGCTCAGAGACACCGCCACGTCGAGCGGCCTTCATGACCTCACGGGCGACGATGACGCTAGCGTCACGGACGCGCTCAATGCGGGGGTAGATAAGACCCTTGTGGACCTCATCTGCATTTAAGGAGCCAGCCAAAGCAGCGGCAGAGGTGTAGACCATTTCATCGGTAACACGAGAAGCCTTGGCCAGGATAGCACCAAGACCTAGACCAGGGAAGATGTAAACATTATTGCCTTGGTTGGGGTGATAGACGGTGTGGTGAGTTTCTTCACCGAACTTGGCCTTGACGGGATTGAAGGGAGAGCCAGAAGCAAACAAGACAGTACCCTCAGTCCACTCAATAGCCTGCTCAAATGTGCACTCAGCCTTGGTGAGAGGGTTGCTGAGGGGGAAGAGGATGGGACGGCGGTCAAGTCCACCCTCTTGTACAGAACGCTTCAGAGCGCGGACAACAGGCTCGGTGAAGACACCAAAGGTGGCAGTAAGGCCAACAAGGGCACTGGGCTTGACATACTCGATGACTTCCTCCAGAGTACGGTACTGCTGGCCGTTGTTATCAGTTCGAGCGAAGTACTTCTTGTGCTCAGCCAGGCGGTCACCACGGTCTTTCGTGACTAGACCCTTGGTATCGACGAGCCAGAACTTGTCACGGGCGGCAGCCTCGCTCAGTCCACGGCGAGTATAGTACTCAACGAGCTGCTTAGCAACACCAACGCCAGCAGAGCCAGCACCCATGAAGACAAGGCGCTGCTCCTCAATTGGCACACCAGACTGCTCAACGGCACCAATATATCCACCCAAGACGACGGCACCAGTTCCCTGGATATCATCGTTCTATCGAAATAACGTTAGCACCGGATTGGCATCCAAGTTGATCGATTCACTTACGAAGCATCGGTATTGGTCTCGGTAACGGTCAAGGTAGCCAAAGGCTTTCTCACTATCGAAATCCTCGAATTGAACAACCATGTTGGGGAAGACGTCGCGAGCAGCCTCCATAAACTCATCCATGAAAGCCTGCTGCTCAGGGTACGAGGGTCGCTTTTGTCGCAGACCCAGGTAGAAGGGGTCCTTTAGGTTCTCCTCGTTGTTGGTACCACAGTCAAGGACGATGGGGAGTGTCTTGGAGGGGTGGATACCAGCAGCGCCAGTGTAAAGAGCGAGCTTTCCGATCTGGGATGACGGATTAGCAAGATTTCGGCAGAGAATTTAACGACTAACTTACAGAAATACCGACACCGTTGATACCGAGATCACCGAGACCAAGAATTCGAGAGCCATCGGTAATGACACAAATTTCAGGATCTTGGCAAGGCCAGTTTCGGAGCATAGCACGAATGGACTTTCGCTGCTTAATGGAGATGTACAAAGCCTCAGGACGAGTGTAGATGCTCGAGTATTGCAGGCAAACATCGCCGATTGTGGGGGTATAAACGAGGGGCATAAGCTCTCGAATGTTGTCGATGAGGAGGCGGTAGAAAAGATCGGTATTTTGGTCCTTGAGCGTGGACAGGTAAAGGTACTTGTCGATAGGTGTCTGGCGGGTCTGAATCATCTTCATGGCTCGTGCGCACTGAGTCTCGAAGCTCTCCATGGTATGGGGGAGAAGGCCAGTAAGGTTCTTGGAAGCACGCTCTTCGGGTGTGAAGGCGAGTCCTACAGAAAGAATTATCAGCAAGATGCATCAAGGAATGCATGATAGCTGGTAAAGAAGTGATTCATGAGCCGCAGTGGATACTTCAATGACTGGAAGTAAAGGAAGGCCATTGGTGTCATGATAGCGACAACAAGTGTTGTAGTAATTCAGAAACTTACCCTTATTCCAGAGAGGCTCTCGAACAATCTGGTAGCCGGCAGCATTGGATTCGTCGACATACTCAGGTGTTCGGTCCTGCTTGACCTCGGCATAGTGGTCTTGGACGTAGCCACGGTGTTGATCAAGTGCGGCCATCTTGATTTCTTGTTCGATCTTGGAAAGGTCGACGGGGGACATTGGATTGGATTCTGTAAGTCTTCGTCTAGGGAGACATGGAGGTTAGATATAGTTGTAGAAAAGGGGAGGGGTAGGAGGAACGAGAAGGGGAGTACACACGGAGACGATGTTGTTGATGAGCGAGAGCGAGGCGTGGCGATGTCAGAACTGGCGGTACTATGAGGAGACGAAGACGCCATGGACATGGACAATGAGAGATGGGGTGATGAGAACGGGAAGAAGGATGTATGGGAGAGCTTTGGGTTTGAGGGTCGAGGGCGGCGATTATTAGTAGTCGCCGTGAGGACAGCGGCCGGGGGAACAACAGAAGACGAGCGGGTGGAAGCACGGGACAAAGTAGACGATGTCGCGGAGCGCAAGGGGCCACTAGCGAAGAAAAGTCGGTTTAAGACGTTTTGGGCGGAACCGGGTCCCGAAGGCGAGGCCACCGTCATGGTCGAGAGCGTTTGGCCCATGTTTGGGTTTGGGTATGGCAATGGTACCTCAGATGAGAAACTCGAAGAGATACCGGAGTATGGGGGAGGAAGCAGGGGTAAGCTCGGGGAACGGGGGTGCGTCTTGTTGGGTGGTGTAGGGCAGACAGGGAACGGTAGTCAGTGAATGAATTGAGGAATTGTGATGCAAATAATGTTGCGGCCGACGCTTATCTGATGCTGTGAGGTGTATAAGAATGAGATTGTGAGTGCGGTGTATGTATGCGCTACGGCTTGGCGTGTCTTGCACTCGTTGGAAGGGGATATTAAGTGCAACAGTCGCAGCAACGGCCAATTCGTTGCGAAACCAAAACCAAAAACTTTGGGAGGTTGAGGACGACGAGCAATGACAATGACGGAGCAGGACGGATGGCAACGGACGGACAAAAAGCGGTTTCACTTTTTTTTCTCTCCAGAAATACGCCCTTGTCACCTTGAGAGTGGACTGTTAGCCATGTAATTCTGTACCGGTACACTACTAGGGCGCCAACGAAAAGTCTACGGCGCGACCGAGTAAACGTAGCAGATCCTTGCAACTTTTCATTCGATGAGAAGGATAGGGAGGGGATGAGGTAACGTCTGGAATACGGGTCATGCTGGAAAAAGATTGTGGGCGTGAGTAACAGCAAGGGCGTGCAGCAAGGCACATCTCTTTGATCATTCGTATTTCCAATGAGCACTCGAAGTGCACCGGATGAATTGAGCTTGACTTGATGTCAAAAGTTTGGCTGCAAGTATAGAACACCTGAGCTGGTATGGGTAGAGCAACCGTATGGGGGAATTTCTTCTTGGGCATTGGGGCTGAAAGGTGAGTACAGGGTGGGACCGGTGGAGGTACTAGCTGGGATCTCGCGTGGAACGCAGGATTGGGGATATTCATGTATCGGGGGAACTAGCGGGTGACTTGTTGAAAGATGTATCTTTCAACTAGCCCTCTCTGGCTGTGACAGAAATCTGTTTGATACGTACCTTGCTGGGGGAGATGGAACTGAGACGAAGACCCTGGCTGCGGAAGCTACAGGTTGAGCTTCTCTCTTCTTTCCTCTTGAGGCAGGATACTAGCTCGCCAAATACTGGGGGAGCTTGGCAGCTGTTTCGGTATTAGAAAGAGTCCCGAACATGACTTATTCAAACTTGCTTCTGTCTCTCCTTGGGTATGAGTCACTTGACTTTCAATTGAGTTCTCTTGTTTATCGCTTTGGCTGTGGAGCAGAATAGCCTGTGTGCGTTTAATGCGTGTGCGGTTGTACGTCCGCTTCACGATGTGTAGCGCTGGGATGTGAGATGTTGTCGAGTCCTTGAACGATCAGCGATATGACCACTTTGATGAGCATTCCATACGCGCATTGCTCGGTCAAAAGAGAGACCAGATGCAGTAACTCGGCGAAACAATCCAGAAGATCAATTTCTCGTGGGTTATAGGTCGATTTACCTTGGTGAGGCTCAGTAAGGACACCGGTGTAGGTACCTGTAAATGGGCACAGAAACCACTTGACGATGGTCCAAATGGGGTGATGGTGGGGGTAAAGTCGTGTTGTCGAGAATCATAGGCGCTTGGATCTTCCCAAATAGCAAGTCACTGTCCGATATTGCTAATTGAATTACAGGTAATTGCTGTTCTGAAAGGAGAGGCAAGGAGAGGTGATTTCCAAAGCTTTTAGATAGAGCATCCACTATCACTTGCGTTATCTGTATTTCAAATAGCCCTAAGCCGAGTCACTTCTACATATTGCCAACAGATAACGCCTGCTATCGGCTGTATCTTGATTCAATCGGCTCCGGCATCTTTACTTGTGTTCTCATAAGCTAGGGTACAGGCCGATGACTGCCGTACTCAGTCATAGAATTGTGAGAAGCCCAACCTTGGACAGACTCACAACAACCAGTTGAGGACGGAAAACGGAGGTACAGTAAGAGACAACGGCGCCGACAACGGGGGCTAAGTTAGGTGGTTCCACAGTTTGTTCAAGCCCTGGCTAGAACCTAGAAAGCGCAAAGAATGTCAGACATGATTGACGAGATGAGATTCAACGGGGAAGGGCATGATGCCGAATGGACAACGATTTCTATGTCAGTGATGTGGATAAATGGATAATAACAACGGGAGGGAAAGTATTCTATATTGAGCCTTAAAGCTCAAGGTTAAGGAGATTACTAGAAACCAGAACAAGAAAGAGGTCAAAGAACCCTTGTCATGGTCTTTCACCGGGTAACAGCCCATGTATTGATTTGCATTGACATCTTTTGACTTATCTTCTTACCAAGTCTCGCTTTGCGACCCGATGTCGTGCTTTTTGGACTAGGTCTCGGTTCGCAATCATCAAACTCGGTGCACAAGGCCCCGGCGATGCCCCACCTGGAACCCGATGTTATCCACTCTTTGGAGGCCCCTAAGGGAGCTCCTCCGGTTAACGGGGCATTGTGGGCGCTGCATTTTGTTGGTAAAGTTGTGATTGGGTCTGCAGACTGAATTTGCAAGCTTTGCAAACTGAAGAATCTGAGATTTATGCTCTGTTTGTTTTTACTCGTCCTGCTGAGTTCTAAGGACCGCAGTAGCCTAACTCGTAACTCATTTTGGGTTTTACTAACTTAAATTTATCTATCCAGGGTAAACCCTTACGCGTCCACTGATCTGGCTGACAGCATGTAACAGGTGCGTATAGATAGGCAACTAAATACTGCGTATATACTTAGAGCTACTCCTTTGTTCTTTTTTCTCCTTTCCCACTGCATATGATTTATGTTTGTGTTATGTACTTCATATGGCAAGACTTTAACATCGCACAGCTTCCTATGACTGGCAACATCAAAATAAGAAATTCATACCAGCCCTCAAGCTTCTCAAATTGGCTACTTTGTATCCGAATTGAGCCAGAGGTGTGCTAAAGTTGCGGAGACTCGTGGGGCAACCATCTCCCAGTAGAAGTATAAACTACATATTAACTTACAACAGGAATATCTATTCCTCGACATTCACGTAAAGATGAGAATCTCATGATATGCCGATTCCGATTGTATTCCTTATTATTCACATGGAAAACAGCACAGACTACTCTGTAGATACAAATCATACCACCTGTCAACGGCCCGACCTTTTGAGGCCGAGAAAGAGGCATATAGCTGGGAACTTTGTGCTGGATATCATGCAGTACCAAGAACCATGTGAAATGCAAAAGCAAATCCTGGCAATCGGGACGATGTTGTCCCTTACCAGGTTCAGGGTTTGACGATTATTCGATAATTCTTGCTACTAATCTTCATGAACTGACTTGTCTCAATATTCGTGTCATTGACAACACAGACTCCATGGAGTTCTGATCCGTGGGTTATTGTGCTGCAATTATCAGAAGCATTGCAATTGAAAAGAAGTGCGACTGGCCCACACAGACTAGACCTGCATGCGCTGCCGTTTTACTTGCTTTTGCTGAGATTGGATCGATTGCCATCATCTTGCGTTTCCCCCATGCTTAGGCGTACGGTGAGCTGCATTATCGGCTTCAGTTTGCGTCGTACGTAAGATACGGTCAGCAAAGCTCATGTGCCTGAAGCCACCATGACCAAGGAAGATACCTATCTCTAGATGCTTACCAACGGATCTTGTTAAATGGGGTTCAGCCAGCTCGACTCACCGAATTTCGCTCTGGCCTGAAATTGCAGGGAAATGAGTGTCTGACGGTGTGCGCCTAGGTGCTGCCGTTTCCCCAACGGTTTGGTGTTAGAGAAGTGACATTACGTATCAGATATACTCTGCAACCTATGGAATCTGATTGTCATCAGTCATTTAGTGAAATGCTATTCTAAAGAGGCAATAGCTCATGTGTATCTCATCCTCAGCCCAAGTATCAGGTTTTGTTGATTCCTCCTGATATCTGACCTCGCCTCAGAGTCAAATCACAAATCATTTCAACAAACCTCCTTGGGCTCAGACGCTGCATGCACGTCTTGGGCTCCGCCTCCCTGGGTCAGACGAAAACTAGGGAATGTCTCCCGACTTCAATAACTCAGTTTCTGACAAAAGAGTTTCCGACTTTGCCCGAGTGGATGCCCTTGCTAGCGCCCAGCAAGCCCACAAGCAATCCCGCGGGTCAGGCAGGAAGCGCTGGACCACCCCAGCCTCAGGCCGTCTTCCCGAAAGGTGATCCGCTGGCTCCCCAGGCTGCAAGAGACCTTGTCCGGGAAGACACCACAGAGACTAATTTCATGCATTTATCAGAGTTCTAGCGGGTACATGGATCATGTACATGTGGATAGTGGAGATCGACAGATGGATCCAGCGGGGAAGGTGCGAGACAGGGGCAGCTCGGGTACGCCTAACCTCTAGAGGTTCAAGGTCTCGCGCGTCTCACCACGGAATCTCCAGGAAGGTGATTCCACTTTTCCCTCACCCTGCCTGACCTTTTTTTCCTTCTTCCCTTCACCTGAGTTCCACTCTAGTCCCTGGCTAAAATTGAGTTGGGTTTGATTGATTCCAAGGGGTGTTCTCCTTTGGCCTGGAAGCATTGGTAATCATCGACTTATTACTGTTGTAGTAAACTCTTCACGGCCTCTGAAAAATCATCTAGCATTACATGACTTTCTTTTTCCCTCTGAGTCATTCAGTTTACAGTAAGAGGACCGATAGAAAGTCAATATTGAATCATATAGTCTATCCAACCCGCCTATTGGGTGCCATGCCGTCACCCCGCAATCATCATCCCCTCCAGGATCTTGTTGACTTAGATCGGGGCTCTGCCAAAACGTCAACAAAAATTATGCGACTGAACTGAAACTCTCAGCATAATTACCAACCAAACATTGCACATGACTATACATACCATCACAAGCTCAAGCCACGGCGCATGATTTTTGTGTTCTCGGACAAGCTTCGGCCTCTGTATTGTAGCTTTCAGGAGCATTCATATCCATCGTTGGGACATGGTTAATGTTATCCTGGAGTATTTCGGCACCCATTTGCCATCCCTCTGATATTGACAGGCAACTCTCCGCATTCCCGAAAAAACATGCCATAGTTTCCTAGCATGGGTATTCTTACGGGGTATATGTCGGTATCACGGTATCTGGACCATTGTGGCATACAGGACAGCCAACGGACAAACGAAGATCACCAAACTAAATTCAAAAATAGCAACAAATGGCTATTCTTGCCAGACTCCACTAGATCAACGGGAAGCAACTGTGCTCTGCTGATACTGAATATCTCCAAAGATTCAGCTCAACGATAGCTGCCAGAAAGCCACTGTTATCCGAGATCTCTCAACGATATCAGACCAACAAGTGGCTGACCCTGGTTGAACTCGGCTTAGGGTCCCGAGATCTTTCTGTTGAGAATCACTGCCCCATGTTGATTTGCCTGGGTTTCCAAGAGCCGCATACTATTGGTTTCAAATGTCATCAGAGTATTAATCGGGCTGCCTCGGTCAAGCTGGCGCCAGGGAGCAAGAAGACTTCAGACCTTAAATTAGGTTAACAAAATAAACTGGCCTAAAGATTTACAAATTCAGTGTATATTTACCTAAGTATTTTTGCCCCATAGGATCAAAGGTCTCAAGTTTCTTACCTCCCCTAGGTTGGAGACTATCATCATGTCCTTGGTTCTACGCAGAAGTTGGCAAAGGAACTTACCATTCCCGCCCCATGATTTACACTATGTGTTACCCGAATACAAATATTGCAAAGGTACTCAAGTCTGCGAAGAATCATCATGGCAGGCATGGTAACATTTCAGTTGGATAGCTAGCTACCAGCCAGACTGGGATAGCTCGTACAATGCACACCCTGAGCTTCTCTGTGAGATCAATCAACTCTCGCATATTCGCCGTGTTCCATTTCCCCGACACTTCTCTCACTCCCCGAGCTCCCTTTAGAACGACGAGCTACCCCGCCTCACATGTCTTTGACTCCAGAACCAGGGCATGGCGACCATTACTGTAATCAGTAAAATCGAACGTCACCTGCAACCACGTTCTTCAAAGCGTCTTCGCTTAACATAAACAAACACACCCTCCATAAAAAGAAAGTCTAGTAAGCTCAATTTGAACCCCAGAAAATGCCTGAGGCGTGTTCCTTTTCTAAGCTAGCTCATGCCTACCCCGTGTCCACTCACGGACAGGTACCGAGGGTGCGGCTCCGTGCTAAATATGTCTACTCCATAGAACTACCTGGCCTACAAGGACCTTGCCTTACATCCAGTGCTATCATTGATACAGCATATCCGTTTGACATCTGGGGAAGTCCCGTTGCCGTTCGTCCTAGCTCCTATCCACTTGTCTGGCCTGGAGACTCCGTTCCCCCAGATTATCTCGTTCCGCTAAACCTTGTCCCTGATGCCAACCTGTGACTCCAATAACTCTATGTTGACTTGTAATTACACGAGCATTCACTGTCACAAGCCAAACGTGACAGAGAAACTCTCCAAAGAGTCATAGCCTCCCGATATCGGATGATCCGCTCTGCTCGCACCTTAAAACTTAAGCTTGCCAACAGTTTACACGTGGTGAACATACCCTCGGCATAAGTGGATAGGATATACTGTTGTAACTGTGCCTGTTTGACGGTCACACAAAGACTTCTAGATTAAAAGAATGATGACAGTATTAAACTATCGTACATTTTCAGCTGCAGAATGCTCTGATTCTACCAGCTATTTGGCTAAGCCGATGCTTATTAGCTGATTTCGTTTGCTCCCAAAACACCGAAGCCATAAATCTCCAATATATGTAAACGAAAGCAATACATTCATGTCCCTTTCTATCTACCGTGAGAATCCCTACCACGTTCTCCAATCCTCAATAATTCTTCCTTTATATACTGGATGTCCGTCCAGTCATTTGGTGTTCTCTTTACCCGCCTCGGTCACCTTCCGGGACGCCGACTCGATCTTGCCTATAGTGTTGTCATCCTGGAGGCTCCACCAATGTCGCAGACCCTTGGCGTATTCGATCTCCTCTGGATTAACTTCAATAGGTGGACCCTTGACCTGAGTAAGGGCGTCTTGTTCGTTGAATTTTGAGACTGCCCATGACGAACCATCTTCTGAACGGACACCGAAGCCGCGGTTCTTCATTGACACCACCTTGACCCGCCGGAGCAGAATGACATCCCCACTCTCGACTTCCGGCAGCGATGTCAGATGGGGTCGGAAAATATGGGCCACACGGACCTGGGTCGGCGCGGTTGACGGATCAGTCAGACACAAAGTGAGCATGAAATCCCGTGGGCCGTGTTTTGGCCGGTGTGGATGTGGCGGCGTTTGTGTTGCTACAGCAAGAATATCCGTCATCTTGTCGATCGAGTTCCTGCTGAGCATTTTAAGCGACAGAAAGTCGGGTAAGGTCGTCCGTAAGGTTTTGAGTAAGTGCATTTTGAGGGATTTGACATCCTCCTCCTCAGGCACAGTCGCAGTAGAGCCAGCAATAGAAGGTGACTTAAGTGAGACAAATGACAAATTCGGGGATTCTTCTTGCCGCTGGAAGCTTCGTGACACTGACCGGGTTTCACGCCTAGGGGTCTCCCGCTTTTGATCTGGTGTCTTTTGACTTCTAGTCTGTCGAATCGATGGACTTGACCCTTTGACTAGCAGTATGCTAGGGTCGCCATGATCATTCCTCGGACGCAGCACTCGCTGGGATCCCGGTGAATTATTATCTATACTGTGAACACTTTCGTCATCGGTTGCTTTTCTCTTCCCTTTGTTCTTCGTGTCTGCCTGCACTGAGCCGCCTGCTAACTGGATGCTGGGATCATCGCGGTGCGTCTTACTGCGCGTCTTACTTCCCGATGTGGCTGGACTGCTGTGCTTGCTACCACGGTCCGCGGTATTTGACGTGGCTGTAGTTGTGATAAGCGCAAGGCTGGGATCACCGTGGTCGCTGTCTTCTAACGATTTGGTTGACTTGTGCCGCCGAGGTCGCAAAGACTTAGCGGCAACCATCTCAGATGTTCCCTCATCGTCTTTGGGAGATGCTACAGGAGAAGGTTCGGCCAATGCAGTCTGGTGAGGCGACCTGGATTGCGAAGTTACAGGGGACAAAGCTGGGTCCGTAGAAAGGTGTGTTTTGGGTCGAACGGGAGCTTGTTGTAGTGCTTCAGCCATGATCTGGTCCTCTGGCCCTCCCTCATCTTCAGCAATCTGATTGGCATGGGTGACAAGACTCGATGTGTTCACTATTTCGACGTCGATGACCTGCTGTGTGTCACAAGGAGTAGGGGTTTGCTCGAGAGCACCGTCATGCGAGACATTGATGCTGTCTTCTTGTCGAGTGTGGACCTTAGGGTCTTGTGTTGACGGAGTTGAAATTTGGCCACCATTTCCAGGCTGTTCGTTTGCTTCCTTAACTTCGTCGTTACCAGCCTGGTCCCCGACGCTCGTCGTTGGACAAGTTGATCGAGTTGCTAATAGTGGCGAGCGGTCTACCAGGGTTTCATGCGATCCAGAGTGTTGAGGGTCTTGGAAAGTTTGAGTTTCGTTGTTTTCCTGGTTCGTCAAGGTCATGCCTTTATTCTCCATAGACAAAAGCTCAGCTTCAGGAACTTTTGGCGATCGATCACTGTCGTATGGAATCTCTTCTGGCTGTGAAGTTGGCTCCTGAATATCTGTCAACGTTTCATGTGGAGCTTCTGTACTCGTGGCATACACTTCTTCGCTGACATCAACAACGGTCTCAACCATTTCCATTCCTGGGGTCTTTGGGCGGGCGGTGTGCTCTTCGGGTCTACGAAATGCTTCATCAACATCCATTGCCTCAACAGCCTCATCGGACACAACTGCTGTCTCGTCTAGCAGGTTCATCTTCGTGGATTGAGCGGGAGCGATGTCCTCTGTGTCGTGCCCTTTTGGATCATGCAACAGGGGAGGGGCATTTCCCATATCGACGTCACATGTTTCCGCCTCTACTGAATTTGATTCTTCTTCAGCCTCGTGACCATGGCGTTGCGATTCTTCTGCCCTAGAAAAATCCTTCGAGACAGATGAAGCGACATGAGACTTTCCCTTGCCTGTGATGGAGATATCCCCATCTTTGATTGTATAGACGGCGGCCTCAGCCACTTCAACTTTTTCTTTGATCGAGCTTTCGGCAAGAGATATAGGAACTTGGTCCTCACCCAGTGGAGCCATTTGCTCGCTAATAGTATCGCCATTGTTTGTTGCTTGCTCCGCCTTCTCTCTAGTTAAAGACTGGGGCTCTTCATTCGTCTCAAATCTAGATAGACGTTGGTTGTCCGCTTCGGTGCTCATCTTATCTGCTCCGGGGACTTCGACATCTTCTTTCATCTTCAAACCTGGTAATATTTCCGCCTCTTCTGTCTCAGATACTTGAGTTTCTTCCTCGTTCTCGACCTCAGCGTCCATTAGTGTATCTGGTTCTGGTTCTGGCTCCGGCTCCGGCGCTGTTTCATCCCCATCTTCGGAATCTGAAAGCAAATCGATGACGATAGGCGCCTGAGAAGCAAGTGGAGCAGAAGGGCGGGTATCTGTGTCTCCCTCATCATCATCGTAGTAATCATCTTCATCTGAATAATATTCGCCTTCCGATCCTTCGTACTCTTCTCCTTCGACGTCAAATCGTTGCTCGTACGTGCCAGTTTCTTCGTCGAGGTACTCCTCTCGATTGACGATATCTTCATCACCATCTGCGTCATCTTCCTCGGGATTCATGGTTTGAGTATCAGGGTCGTTGTTTATCATATCAGGTTCCTCTTCAGACGTTTCAATGTCGTCATCGTCATCGTGCGTGCGGGAGTACTTTCTTAGGTCGTAATCATCGCCAGGCTCATCTCCACCGTCGCGATAATACTCAGCTTCACTTGCCGGTTCCTCAAGTGCTGATTCTGAAGATGCGTTTGCAGTTACGTTCATATCTGTGTTCTCTCTTGAAAGAGATGGCCGGTGGTCTTCACTCGGCTCCCGCGAACTTTGTTCTCTGGATGGTGAAGAGCTCAGAATTTCTACTGGATTCTCAGCGTCGCTACTAGCAACTCCAGAACGTGGCTGAGGCGACACTGCGACAGTCCAGGGATTCTGAGGGGGTTGCGTAGTCGTGGTGAATGCAGAGTGAAACCCTGGCTCAGTAATAAAAGGATTTTGATGAACAATCGAGGACTGTGGCTCATGAGTAGAAAGACCTGTGAGGGCTTCCACACTATTGTGGGTGGGTTCTGTTTCTAAAAACTCAGCTGGATAATCTACTGCTCCTGGTACGCGACTGGGCGAGTCTGCTACAGTTTCTTGGACATTTCCTCCTGGAAAAAATCCTGGACCTTGAGGGAAGAGGACAGCCTGTGGAGTAAAACTGAAGGCCAAATCGGTGTTCAAGTTTGGCGATTGACCAAGCAGATCTTGATCTGCTCCATTCGGCATCCCGTGTGGTGTTGTCGAGTCTCCTGGAAGTTGTAAAGACTGGTTGACAATAGAATTACCCCCCTCAAAGGATCTTGTCCGGGTGAACGGTGTTGGAGTCGTCTGCGTAAATCCAAAAGGTGGCCTTGATTCAGCCAAAACTTGCACACTGGCCATCGGAGTAAAGTCATCGTATGATGTTTGACTGCCTTGATCAACCATTGTTGGTCGCTGTGGTGTGCCCATGATTGAATCTTCTGTATTGCCATTGGGCTGCAAGACACCATTTGTATGGGACTCTTCATCATCGACCTCTTCGCAGACATTAACAGGCTCAGGGCTGGGGGATCGACTAGTGTATCGCCAGGCGTTGGCAGGTAGGCTGAATCGGGCGCGCTTTTTCGATTTGGTCCTGCCTACATCGTCATCGAACATGTCTATGTCTCCTTCGAATAACGCCCCGTAAGAGACACGCGCTCGTTTGAGAAATGCAGGTGAGGCGAATTCGACGGGGTCCGAAGTTGTTGAAGCATTTCGTTTCGCAGGCAAAGTGACTTCGGGAGATGAAGGGGTAGGCGTGGTAGATTGATCGGGGATGGATGTGACGATATTGACCTCCTCGGTATCATCCGTTTGGCCGTTGGCGGTCGTTTCTGGCTCCGCGACTGGGGTGTCGATATTGAGCAACATATCTTGTTCTTCAGGTCGGCGAATACGAAGTACCATGCGATTTGTGAATTCGAGTTGCCATGCTAAAGTGCTTCCTGCGACTTGAGTCTGAGTCTCGTTCTTCTCCCACTTGACGCCCTGCAGGCTCACGCGAACCTCATCGCCTGCCCCCAGCGATGCATCTGCAATCGCCTTAGCAGCTGCGCCATGAAAACGGACTCGGACCTGGCCATTTTCGCGTCGGCGCCGAAAGTCTCGTTCAGCTAGAAGAAATGCGATGGACTTATTGAGAATACTAAATGGCCATATAATGGTTACTGTGCCCAGTATAACTCGTTTCTCTTGGTCTGGTACATCTGGGCCGAGCTGAGCAATTGATATAGGTTCGCCTTGATCGAGTAGCGACGTTGTGGGTTGTGAGTTGTTCATTGTAATTTTGTCGCAGTGTCAGTCGCGTCGGCGAGCACTGAAAACCCAAAGGGATTGTGCTGCTTTATCAATACATGTGCAGCACTTTTTTGTTGTTGCGGGCATTTATCGCATCTCGTATTATTTCTGCTTCTGCTGCCGTTAGCCGCGTCCGAGGCACTGATTTGTTCGTCGGGATATGAATTGTTTGAACAATGAAATCTGTATGCAAGCCTCTGAGCAAGAGGAAAGCCAGAGCAAGCTGTGGTGGGGACGGGATCTAATCGGAAATGGAAGGCGGTGAGGTCCGCATTAGCTCCCTGCCTTATCACTATCATTATCATGAGCCTCTGAAGCAGGCCCAGTCGGCCACTCTGATGCGGCTCTGGGGCCGACAACTTCCAATGGGAGGTCACCGAAACCACCGTGACTTAACAGAAGCAGTAAAAAGAGTCGGAACAAAGTCGAAATAGTTCCACCCCCACTCAGATTTAGGCGTGCCTCGATGACAAGGGAAGGTTGATGACTTTTTGCAGGTTTGTCCATAGAGAAATTTGATTACCTGGGCACCTTATTGAATCCTTTTTTCTTTTCCACAACGTTACACCAGTGAAGCATCGGATTGTGTCTTGGGCGGGAGGCTGTCTTATTGCTTACCTTACTTCTTTAGCTCAGCATGGGCTCTTTGACTCAGCCGACACGTTTTGACGTCAACAAAATCGCCATCATCGGGGCTGGCCCTACTGGACTTGCAGCTGCAAAATACCTTATTGCGCAGGGGTTCCAGGACATTGCTATCTTCGAACAGCAGGACCATGTTGGCGGCATTTGGCGTTACTATGGGCTTGCGCCAGGAACTTGTCCTGTGCCTCAGGAAGACCCTTATTGTCCCCCGGAAAATCCCATCAGATGGAATTCGACATCAGCGCCGATATTCACTTCGCCAATGTATGAGAATCTACACGCCAATATTCCAAAGGAAGTCATGAACTTTTCCGACCAGAGCTTTCCCGAGGACTCCAAGCTATTCCCTGAGAGACCTATGATCGAGGAATATCTGCTCAAGTATGCTGAGGATGTCACACCCCTAATTCGTTTCTGTCAGCGTGTCGAGAGGGTGACTCTGAAAGTGCAAGATGGCCAGGACAGGTGGGAAGTTGAAACGCAATCAACTATCAATAACAGCAACATAGACACAAGTATCTTTGACGCCGTTGTTGTTGCAAACGGCCACTACTCGACACCTTTCGTGCCCAACATGAAGAATTTGAAAGAGTTTAACGAGGCGTACCCCGGAGTTATCACACACTCTAAACAGTATCGCACTCCCTACCCGTTTAAAGACACCAAGGTAGTTGTGATTGGCAATGGCCCATCTGGCCTCGACATCGCTTTGCAAATCAATCAGGAGTGTCGAAAGCCTACTGTCTTGTCTGTGCGACACCCTACGCCCCTGGATCGACTAGCTCACTCCGGATGTGTAGAGGTAGCTGAAGTTGAGGAGTTCCTAGTTGAGGAGAAAGGTATCCGTTTCAAGGACGGTCGAGTTGAGACCGACATTGACGCCATCATCTTTTGCACCGGCTTTCTCTATAGCTTTCCGTTTCTCCAGGATTTAGGCCACCAGCTCATTACGACAGGTCGAGGAGTACACGGATTGTACCAACACGTTTTCAATATCCAGCATCCCACCCTTGTATTCCCCGGCCTAAACATGAAAGCTGCCCCTTGGCCATTGAGCGAGAGTCAAGCGGCTCTATTCTCGGCTGTGTGGTCTAATAACATCGAGCTTCCTGCTCAGGAAACTATGGAAGCTTGGAGTCAGGCACTGGAGAAGCAGGAGGGTGACACTCTACATGTGTTTGGTCCCAACGGAGATGGCCAGTATATCAACAAATTGCATGATTGGGTTATGACGGCCAAGCAACCAGGGAAAGAACCGCCGTATTGGAATGGCGAGCTCATGTGGCAGCGCAGCATCTTCCTTGATGCAAAAGCCAGATTCGAGCAACTAGGCTGCAAGGCTCAAACTCTTGAGGAGATCGGGTTTCACTATGAGCCTGAGACTCGGCCTCATTTGGAAAAGAGGAGAAATGAACTGTGATTTATGAGATGGAAAGACGCGGATTACAGATGTTCACAATGAAATTTCGCCATTTGTCCAAGACGTTGCGATTCAATAGCATCTTTACCCTAGACGATGTGATAGGATGCT
Organism: Fusarium beomiforme; assembly: GCA_002980475.2. Classification (NCBI taxonomy): domain Eukaryota; kingdom Fungi; phylum Ascomycota; class Sordariomycetes; order Hypocreales; family Nectriaceae; genus Fusarium; species Fusarium beomiforme. Next base: position 8,255 of record PVQB02000668.1, on the reverse strand, counting down.
TCGGACAGGGGACTCAAACTGTCAAACAAACCGTTGGTGGTGGTTCCCACACACTCCATATCCGATTCGGTAAACTATGGGGTCTTTGGGGATAGTGCGAGTGCAATAATGTTGTGATGGTGGGTTAGAATGGCGGGAGTCGCAGTTGGATTTGTAATGCAGACAGAGGATCATAGATCCAACATTTTGGGGCAATTCGGCCATTGGGAGTCTGATTGACAAGTCCGATCCAACCCAGTCAGGACAATAGCTGGGCTGGTTACCTTATCATTAGAACATCCGGTTAGAGATACGCGAAGAGCCGTCAAGGGTACTTGAAGAGGGGAAAGGAACGTTCATTCTTATCTCCCCCGTGATCTCTTATTTCTTGATTTCTCCTTCTCCTCTCATAATTCAAGTCACTATTTAAAATATAAAATTTCTGAAAGTCAACTGGCCTCATTCCTGGCAATGGCACCATCCGCAACTGATGTTACAGCCCCGGCTTCGCCAGCTGCGACAGCTCTCCAAGCTTTGCCTCCACCCAAAGACCTGTCGCACCTTTTCTCGATAGTAGCCAGAAAGCACAACCCCAGCCGTATCAAGGCATTTTACAAATTCATGCAGATTCCTGGAATCAGCAATTTTGCTGGAGGTGAGTTTTGGGTTCGGCCGGTGATGGACGATCCCGGCTCCGAGACGCCGAAACCTTGAACTTTTAGCCGGTTTTACATGTTCATACTAAGTTAACACACACGGCCGATAGGAATGCCCAACGTTAAATATTTCCCTTTCGATACCTTGGAAGCCCAGATATCTAACGCGGACCGTTGGGACCCCTCACCGAATTATCCCGACAAAATTGATCAAGGTGACGACAGCCCGGACAAAAACGCACCCAGAAATCCGGACTACAACAAGACATCATCGCGTATCTCTATCCCTAAGGTTCTGAATGAGCCAGATGTCACTAAAAAGGTCGACCTTGCCACTGCCCTCCAATATGGTCAGGTGACTGGATACCCTCCTCTGCACTCTTTCATTCGGCAGTTCACGAAGCAAGTGCTTCACCCAAACGTTCCGTACGAAGGTGGCGCCGATGTTATTCTTAACGATGGCGGTACCGATGGATTCTCAAAGGTCCTTCAGCTCCTGGTTGACCCCTGGTATGAGGGAGTGCACTCTGTGGCTGAGCGACCAGGAATGCTTTGTGAGACCTTCGTTTTTGGCAACATCCTCACTCAAGCTCGGCCTCTTGGAGTCAATATCGTTCCAGTTGAGATCGATGAAGAAGGCATGATAGTTGAGGGACCTGGTGGTCTGCGAGAGGTGCTCGAGAACTGGAATCCTCGTAACGGGCGATTGCCACATTTCTTATACACAGTGACGTGAGTGATTTGCCCCGAAGCTTCCGTATTTGCTAACTGGCTATTATAGAATGGGAGATAACCCCACCAGTGGTGTCGTTGGCATCCAGAGAAGAAAAGAGGTGTACGCACTTGCAAGCAAGTACGACATCATTATTGTTGAGGATGACCCTTATTGGTATCTGCAGTTCCCTTCTGCTGCGATAAAAGAAGCCAAAGCACGGGGCTATGACATTCCCGCGGCAGTTGATACATACAAGACTGTCAAGTCATCGGGTTACGACTTTATCGATTCGCTGGTCCCCTCATATCTTAGCATTGATGTTGACGGTCGTGTCATTCGTCTCGATACGTTTTCCAAGACCGTCGCTCCTGGTTCCCGACTGGGATATGTCACTGCGCAACCTGCAATCATTGAGCGTTTCACTCGGTATGTAATTTTGTGTTTGTGTAGTACGTTCTCAAAAGTTAATCTTGGATGAAATAGAATCGCAGAGACAAGCACTGGCCAACCCTCCGGCTTCGTCCAAGCACTCATTGCTCAAGCTATTCTAGGCCCTCACTCATCTGCTCTTGACACATTTTATTCTCTCCCAGCCTCAGAGAAAGCCTCGTTCACAGGCTGGCAGCTTGATGGCTGGGTACGCTGGCTCGAGGGCCTTCGTGGTGAGTACGAGCGTCGTATGACTCGAATGTGCTCTATCCTCGAGGACAATGCATTCCAGCTTAGGCAGTCAACGTCTCAAAACCCCGACTTAGACTGGGACGTCATTAGCAAGATACGCTTGTTCGATTTTGACTGGCCTCGTGGAGGGATGTTTGTCTGGGTGAGAGTCCATTTCGAGAAGCACCCTCTCTACCAGGCTGAAGGTGGCGACATTGCGCCTGTCATCGATGGAACCGCATTGGCAACCGCGTTTCTTATCCATAGTACTCATGCGCCTCATTTGGTACTGGGTAGTCCCGGTAGTATGTTCAGTGCTACACCGGAGATTCGGGAAACGCGTGGCTGGCAGTATATGCGACTGTGCTTTGCAGCGGAGAGTGATGACAATATCGATAATGGCTCTTGGAGATTCGCTCGTTCCGTGCAGGATTTCTTCAAGATTAAGGACATTGCACAGATTGAGAAGCTGCTGGAGGAGTTGCCTAGCCAGAAATGAGAATATTAGAGTTTAACAAACAAACAGAACTGATTGAAAAGGGTTAAAACGAATATTCGGGCTTATGGGCAATTCAACTGCACATGTAAATGGTCAAAAACAATAACTGTATGAATCAATACCGATAGGAGTAAAATGTAGGTTGTTAGTTTTTAAGTACCGTATCACACGTTACGAGCATCACATTGAGGGGCAAGCGTGACAAGATTGGTTTCGCAGTTACGGCGACAATCGTCAAGTTGAGGAACCAATACCGAGTCAGGCTGTAATTCATATCAAATCTCTGATTCATTTTTAAGAGAGCTCAACCTTCAAAGAAGCCATTACGCCTCGATATCAAACCATGCAAGACCCGTCATTCAGTTCCGTCCTAACCCGCTGCACACCCAGCAAGTCGAGAAATATTTTAGTTCTGCTTCTTCTGAGCCTCCTGAGCGAACACGGAGGCGTAGGGGTTCAGGCGAAGCATGACCTGCTTGTTCTTAAGAGGGTTCTTCTTCTGGACAGCAGATCGGCGGGTGACAGCCTCGCCCTTAGGAGCATTGAGAGAGCTCTGAATTTCAGAGCTGTTGATCAGACGAGTGAGATCGGCCTGAGAAACAACGTTGGAGGGGAGGAGGAAGTCGCGCTTGTGGGCAGAGGCCTCGGTGGTGGAACCGTAGATCTCGTCGAGAGCCTTGAAAGCAGCAGAGGTCCAGACAATGAAGCGACCGAGGTGACCACCAGGGGCGAGCTGGAGGAGGTTAAGAGCGGTGACGGGAGAGGTCTCGACACCAGTGATGTTGCGGAAAGCAGTGACAAGCTCCTTGCCATCGGTCTCGGGGTCGTAGATGACAAGAGGACCACGTCGCTGGCGGTGGCGGCGGCCACGGAGCTTGCCCTTACCAGCACGGAGCTTCTTGGAGTTCTTGACCTTCTCAACGTCGGCACCAGCGCCAACAGCCTTCAGAAGGCCGAGAGCTGCAGAGGTCTTGGCAATGGCAGCACCCTCGAAAACAGCAGAGTCAACAACCAGAGGAACCTCGGGAACGGAGTTGACCTGGTGGCCACGGGCCTGGAGCAGAGGAACGGCGGCGGAGGCAGCGAGAGCAGAGACGACGGCGTATCGCCTAGTTTAACATGTTAGTCCTGCAATTCAGATACCCATTCGAATCAACCTACTTCTGGCCCTGGTTGACCTTGACGTGCCACTTGCGCCAGATCTTGGTAGGGGCGAACATGCGACCGGAACGGCACATGTTACCAAAGGCAGCCTGACCAGCACGGTGAGTACCACCACCAGAGACACGGGGGATACGGGCGACGGCACGTCCTGTTCGCAAATAGGGTTAGCCAGTTGTTTTGCTCGTCGTCGTGGTGTTTTCCCAGAAGAAGTTGCCATCTCTCTCATCCATCTGCCATCCTCCACCTCCCACCCACAGAAAATTTCCCCTCCAAAACCGAAATTTCAAAGAGACGTCGTGTACTAACCAGTTCCCCAGGACTCGGCAGAGGTCTGGTGACCAGCCTTCTCGCTCACAGCATAGGGCTGTCGCTTGTTCTTAGCGATACCGGTGTGAACCTGCTGGACAATGTCCGGTCGGATCGGGCTGGTGAATACGGCGGGAATGGCGTGGGTAGCTCCAGTGGGAGCACCATCTTTGCCGATGATAGAGACGGTAGGTCGCGAAGCCATTGTGAAGGTTGAGACTTGGACCTGTTGATGATGCTCGAGTCAGTACAAAAAATGTCCAATTTGATTCCAACACTTGGTGTTGAGGCCTTACCTCGGGTCGTGCGGCGTCGAAATTGGTGATGGAGTGGGAGGTTACAGGCAGTGCTCACGAAATTTCACTTAGGATATTTTGCAGGCAAATGAAAATTGGTGGGCGGAGAGACCCTAAGCCCGCCCCACTCAACTGAGGTGTCTTAGCGAATTTGCATTTGTACGGTATAGGCAGTGTTATCTGTACTGTACTTACAGGTGGGGCGAGTGGTCATCACCAACAGAGGGCATCACTTGTTATTAGAAGTATCCTTAGACATATGTTGGTACTACTGACATTATATATTGCCCGAGCCACTCTTTCCCATATAAAGCTCATCCAAGTCGTTCCGTCGTAGCATAAGTAACATGTCATCGTTGTGCCCGTCTAGATACTCCAAGATGCAGATATCCTACCCTGCCGTCCGTATCCATTGTGTCATATCCTATTATTCCCACCTCTTCCATTCTTGAACATACTTATCAACTTGCTCTTCAACCCAGTCCTCGTCTTCATGTTTGGTTCTATCCAGCTTGGCCAGTTTCTCATGAATCATAGCCTCGACGTCCAACCTCTCAAGCACTTTAGCCTCCAAGTATTTGGGGTCATTCCATCGGCATGCCTTTCTAAAAATCTCTCTCATGCGATTAGAGTAGAGCTGGCAGCTTGCAAGTGACAGCTTTTGCGGCTTCATGTAGAAGTTGCGAGCGATGACATTATCGTCCTTTATCAATGGCCTCACAACCTCGTCAAAGCATTCACCACAGACAGAGAACTGCCGGAGGTATTGCATGACATGCCAGTATCCGTTGGTGATAGGCTTATCCTCTTGACATTCACTCACTGTAGCCATCTTTTCGACTTCCTGCGCAAGATTGTTGAGATCTGGCTCTTCTTGCTCCAAACGAGCTTGGTCTGAAGTCGTTTCCAAAGCGTCAAAGTACATGACAAACCGCTTCCTTTTCGGCTTGAAACGCATAGCACAAATCCCCCTAGTAGGTTCCGAACGCGAGTCTAGAGGAATAAAAATACCTGTTAGGTTGGGAAATAGTGCCTGAATGATTTTCGCGCATTGAGGACATATGGTAAAATCATATAGAGGCTGTCGAGTATATGGGTTCCATAGTGTCAGCCAATTGCGTGTGGTGACTCTATCTCCGGGGCATGGAAGGCTGTGAGTGGCAGATATGGCATTAGCAACCTCATGAAAGAGTCGTAAATCCGGTATTTCATTCTTCAAGGTGAGGAGCCAGGCAATGCGATACCATGGGCCAACGCCAAAATCGCATGCAATTGCTTGTGCCGAGGGGCGAAGCATCGGTTGGAATGGCTTTCGGTACTCAGTTTTAGCAAACACGGAGCCATAGCAATCAGGGCAAATGTTGAAGTCTGTACGAGGCAGTGTAAGCCAGTCCACCAACCCTGCGACGGGGTGCTTGCGGCGGCACTCAGGAAAGGTGGTTGCACCTGTCGCTTCTTGATGTTCTGAGTGACGCCGAACAGATCCCACCGGTTTCTCGAGGCGAACTCCATCTCGGTTGGGGTCGAAGGTTGGAGGTTGCCATGACTGCGCTGAAGGTGGAGGACGAGCAGCAGATGGGATAGCCGACGCTGATCTAGCTTCGAGCGGTGTTTCAGGGCCAATGGCAATGGGTGTCGGCATATCTGGCATCGATATGATTGGATCTGGCTCGTACTGGGATCGTGGCCTACCGATCCTTTCAGGCTTGCTGCGGGTATCAAAGGGGTCGACCAAAGTGTCATCATCCACGGGGTATGGGAGCTCATTTTTGGGCCTTTCTGGAAGAACATGTTCATCTCGAGCAACTGGAAACGTCGACGCTGGCCGTAAGTTTTGAGGAGCATCGTCTGAGACTGTCGAGCCATTAGGGATAGCGACTGGAATCGGCATCGTGGGTCCACGAGGTCTCAATCTAGGACCACTTGGTGCATCAACCTTTTCCAGCTTTGGCTGAGAATCTCGTTCATCCTGCAACACGACAGACTTCTTACGTCTCGGGTGAAGTTCCCGTGGACCCTTTGGATGGTCTTCACCAGAGCGGCTGTCGTCGCCACGTTCATCGCGGCGCTCATCGCGGCGCTCATCACGGCGCTCATCACGGCGTATTGTTGGTTCCCGAACAGGCTCTCGAAGAGAATATGTTGACGATCTTCCAAAATCTTCACGGTCAGTCTTGCCATAGGACGGTGATGTCTCCTTCTTGCTGCTTCTTGATCCGTACTCGCCCCGGTAAGGGGGCTCAATTCCAACTCTTTCTTTTGAGAGTGGACGGGCAGGCTTTTCATCAACCCGCTCCTTGGATAGGGGAAGAGTTGACGTATCTCCAGCCCTCTCTTTCGAAAGCGGCCGTATCGGTTTTTCAGGTTCAATATTTGAACGCTTTGAAGTGGAAGCGGTTGATGAGTTACGAGTATGACCATTGTCGTATCGTCGCTCGTTCAGCATGCTTGAGACATGACCTGGTCGAGTAGGGGACCTGCGAGATGTACCCTGAGATTGTCCATAGTACGCTTGATCACGCCCGCTTGCACTGTTTTTAATAACTTCAGGGGCAAGCTGGGGGTCAAGAGGAATCTTGGGGGGTCGTGCCGGGGGCTGTTCATATCGACCGCTGGCGGGGGCTGAAGGACGAGTACGATATTTCTCAGGAAGTTGGTCTTCTCTGAACTCAGTTTCGAGTCGAGGCAAGTCCTGCCTACTGCGTCGCTTTTCCAAGGGCGGTCGACTACGTTCTCTGACCGTTGTAGTATCAGCCTTGAGGTTAGTGTCGTATCTCCGGCCAGATCTTGTGTCCGCGTATGCATCACCTGATGACCTATCTTGTCGCTCATTCCTTTGTGATTTTTCGAACCGCTCAACCCGAGGAGCTTTTGTCTCGTTCCTCCTTTCTGGTTCAGATCTTCGTTCAGGGCCAGTCCTTCGATCTTGCTCTGGCCTCCTGCCTGGCTCATTACGTCGGTCCCCTTCAGTCCTTATATCAGTCTCACGTCTCCTGTCGGGCCCAACCCTCTTGTCTGTTTCACCGCCCTCGGAGCCGCTCGATGATCCTGTCAGAATGACAAACCGCCGCTCTGGGTTATATTCGTGGACTTCCATTATCATAGGGTTTTGTTCAACATCTCCACGAGATGGAGGCACCTCTTCTTGATGCTTAGAGAAACATGCGCCATGCTCTCGCTTGAGAGATATTTCCTCATCCTCAACAGAAGGAGGCGGTGGTCTAACTCTCGATACTCGTGCCGGTGCGGCGGACTGTGGTCGTGGTATTAGAGGGTAATACGGTAGCTGGTATGGCGGTTGTTGCGATGGTGGAGGTTGAGAGGAAGGCCGATCATCCAATTTTGGCGATGACGGTCTATGGTTCTGTGTAAGTAGTGGTTTTTGGGTAGGGTCTTGTTGAGCATACGGCTTCGGACTCTTGGCTCGAGAAGTTGTGAAGTACCCCGTCTGAAGGAGGTTCTGTATGTCAAACGATTCGCTCATGATGCGTCTATATGTTCGAGCGGCATGAAATCATGATATACAAGAAAACAGGAACAGCAAATGCGGCCACGAATTATAAAACGAATGACAACCGACAACCGAACAGATCTGCTAAGTCGGGTCACAGCTCGGGCAGTTTGCTGCTGTTGTTTGTTTTCTATTGTCGCACAGGCCTACTGGAGACGGGAAGGTTGGGTTGTTATTGGCGCGGGCGCTCGAGAATAGGTAGTTCGCAAGTGTATCAGCCGTTGAGAAACGCTCTAAATGAATGTTTGGAGTCAAAAATATAATGCAACGTCTTGTAACCTAGATGAAATGCAGAAAAGGGCCGCGATCTGCTTCGAGTTGGTTATGGTTTTGGTTTCAAGGCGGCAACGTCAGAAGAGAACTGTCGGAGACGCCTTGGGGCGCAGTTTGGGTCCAAATCGAAGCACGCAGACAGATGACATAGGTAGCGTCACATGAAATACCTGGTCACTCGCCTATTGGACCACAC
>PVQB02000667.1:0-89429 GCA_002980475.2 Fusarium beomiforme | reverse complement strand
CTTTACGAAACTAGGAGTGAGGAATCAAAGGCTGCGTTTCGTAGCCGGATGGCGTCAAGGTCGGGGGGAGGGGATCGCTATGTCGTTTGAAGGGGAAAGACGAGAGGGATGGAGAAGTAGAGTACGGTATGGCAGAAGAAGAATGGGAATGCGTGAGAAGCAGATGCCCTGGGCTGGTTTGGGTGTGTGGGTGGGTGGGGGACAGTACCTGTCTACAGTACCTTCTATGCCATGCCATGCCACGCCTAAGTCAGGCAAGAGCAGCCCAGGCAGTGGAGGACGGGATTGGATGGATGGATCAAGGTGGCTAGTGTGGGAAGGAAGGCCAGCCGAAGAACGACGGGCCATGGGCTGCAACCTAAGATACTTACTTGTACAGGCTGGTGCTAGCTAAGGCCGAGGAGACTGGAGACAACCATTATTAACCCTCAGGAAGAGAAGAGACTGGTGACTGCCGCTTTCTGCAGTCGGACCCTTTCCCGTTTCCCATGTGCAGGTCCCGGTGAGAACTTCAACTTGGTAAGGTTAGGTAGGTAAGGTAAGGTACATTGATCTATGCCCAACTGTTGGTGTCGCACAGAGGTAGGTACCTACCGCACCTCCCGTCAGACTTTACCCTGCCGAGGGTAGTGCACAGTACAGCAAGTATCCATCATGCATGTGGGGTGAGAAGGGACTTGAGCTTACCCTTTCCCAATGCTTGAAAGGCACCGGGAGGAACTCCGGAACGAGGAGCAGGCAGGCAGACAGGTGCAAAGAGGGTTGCGCATTGCCCAAAAGAGGTTAGTGTTGATGAATGTTTGATATCTGATGGGGATACATCGATAAACGTTTAATGAATAGATGTTTATTAAGCAGAAGTCAGTAGAAACTCACCTTGAATGGAAGACCTGGGTCTTATCTTTTTGAACTTCAAAGATCTTTTCAGAATTGGAAGAGTCTATTGAGAATCCAGTTGCATAAAAGCATACACTATGAATAACTTCTGTTTTTACACACCAGACGAGGGAACTCAAATCTTTGGGCTGGGCTTAGCACTTGGGCTGGGACGGGAAGATCCCATGCTCTGTTCGCTTCTCCCAGCTGCTCAACAATTAAATTATTCTTCTTTGCTGTTCTATGGATAAACCCTGTGCCTGCTCTACCCAGAGATCATCTCCGTTTTAGGAAATGTGGATTTTTCTTCCATTGAACCACCATAAAAACAGTATCGAGATCTGACATTCAGAAAATGCACCTTTCATTGAAAAATCGTGCAAGCCAGCCCAGCCCATAAGTACCCTGCATGGCAATGTCTCAAAATCGCTAGCACCCCGCCGTTCCTTGCAGGCCAGAAAAAGTAAGAGCAGGTGAGCTTTTCATCCATATGGAGGGTACAGTACATAATCATAATAGTTATAACACACTCCCCTCCAGGTGGCTTCACTTTCACATCAAGGTACCCGTCAACCTGTACCCATCATCATTAACTTTGTTTTAAGTGCCAATGCTCGCAAATACGGATATAAATTATCTCGAAATAAAATTTGCTCGGTTGCTGGCGACATATTTCTGTAGTTCTCTCGCTCTAAGTATTTATGTAATGGATGAGCGGCATATTGTTCGAACAGTAGCTAGTCCTTGTAAAACCGCAGTATTGCGAATAATGGCTGGTTCAACATTCAGCTGTTTCTCAACAACCCTCTTTATGCTCAAGTAAGACATATCTTAGAGTATCGCCGATAACATAGTTGGGCCTTGACTGTCATGTCTTTGAGTCAAGACATTCATTCATTCCACATCTCTTTCAGCCTCTGGAACCTGGTCATCTAACTTCTAGATTTCTTGTATTGTTGCAGTATCCCGTCTCACTATTATTCAGCCTTGGGATTGAAATCGGTACGGTTATTTGAGTCATAATTCAATACCTTACAAAACTCGTCATCTATGTACGACTTACCGGCCGACTGATAACCTTACGGCTACTAACCATCACCCCAACGGCAAGGTAATAATCAGCTACCAATAACCTGACTCATAAAATCTAGTGTAGCATAAAAGGCGCCGTGCGGTCTCAAGTATATAGACTTCCTAATCAAAATGCCCTATCATTTTACCCCGACGCCTAGGACCATCGTCCTCTGAGTTGTCTTCTCCTCCATGTTCAGGACATGGCATTTGTTGGGCCCCGATTTGAGTCTGGTTTATTGCTTTCGACTGAAGAGTGAAGAACAATGCCATATCACATCGGTGCCATCATTGCTATATGTGTTCGCCTGATAGAATCGCCTTATCCCTGACTGGGTTGCAGGGCCGTGGCTGGTAACTTTCAGTGGTTGTTCTGGTATGATCCAAAGACATGCCGATATATCTCATCAAAATAGGGCCATTTTAACACCCATTCCCAGCCGGCCGGATGATACAACCCAGTCTGTCCTCATCTGGTTATTGCGAAAGTGGCATGACTCTGCACCTCTGCGAGCTTCCCCCTAGTTGAAGAATCCCATGATGGTTCGCTGTGCCTCGGGAGAAAATTGTTGCAAGAGGGGCGTAGGGTCAACGCCGGCCGATGTCAGAAATCCCTTAGTGGCCTGGGCAACCCGGCTGGCAGTCTGTCCCACAAGAGTCTCTGCCTCAAGGGCCTGGGCTATAAACACAAAGATCTTGCCCGCCTGGTTCGCCACAGCTGGGTGTCGCCTGCAAGTCAATATCGTCAGCTTGTGCACGCTAACATATGGTAGTATATGGAGAGTGGGAAATACTTACTGGTCAATCAGCTCCGCTAGGTATGCATAAGCATAAGGTGCCGCTTCCTCATCGTTGGTCACAGGCAGCGTCTCAACCCACTGTGTAATCACATTTTGCACGTCACTAACCGTGGTTGCATTGTAGTGAAGAATCTTGGCGATGGCTGCACAGGCATTCTCAGTCGCATAGACGTTATCTTCATTACGGGCGTCGGGAACCTGAGTGACCTGGAACAGGAAGGGGACCGAACCTCCCAAAAACTGCGCCCAAGGTGCTCCACCTCGGTGCGCCGCAACTCCGATGCCGTAAGCTGCCGCCTGGCGAATAGCTGGTGAAGGGTCACGGCAACCATCGATTAGCGGCTGGGTGATGTAGTTGGCATATCGTGTGCTCTCAGGACCGCAGTACTCAAGTACATCATCCATGATGCACAGTCCCCACTGCCGCTGGGTCGGATCAGGAGAAGAAAGGAAGCCTTCGTATGTGGACATCAATCGCTCCCAGGCGGGCAAGAATGCCGCACCGTGGTTTTTGAAAATGGCGTGGAAGGCCTTGTTCATATCCGAAAGCAGGGTCTGGTCGTCCTCGATGGCCATCAGGGTATCTTCAGCCTCATCCTCCACATCCTCAGCAGTGGCTCCCTCCTTATCCTCCAAACGCTGGGCGACACGGTCCTTGTAGTCCTCGATGGCAGAGTGCACCGAGTCAATGAATCGGCTAAGATGCTCTGCAGAAAGGCAATCCTTTCCAATGACCTCAACGGATTCATAGAAGCATTGGTACATTTCAGCAAGTGTGTCGATGGCAGGCTCTGCGGTCAAGACCTCGAGAAGCTTGTCGACAGTCGCAGTCCACAGACCACGGAGCTCGTTAGACTGAGGACCGTACGCTTTCTTGTAAGAGCTCAGCAGTTGAGGAACAAGCTTAGCGGAGATGTATCGGACGGGGTCGTGGAAGAAGAATGCAAGACCGGGCAGAGCGATCTTCTCCATGATCTCTGCCACATAGGGCGCAAATGAAGCCTCAAGGACCTGGGCGTAGACGACCAGGAGTTCAATAGCCATGTGTTTGTCATCCATAGTGCTCGTCTTGATACCAATCATCTTGCCCTTGAGGGGAACAAGCTCCCATCCCTCCTCATTCTGCATCTGCTCGACCTGGTCATCATCGTCCAACAGTTGAATATCGGCCTTGGCCACCGCAAGCTCCAGCAGAGGAGGCATGACGTTGTGAAGGAAGGGCAAGAAGTCAGAGCCGAGAACACGGCACATACGGCCCCAGCAGTGCATCAGATATTGAGCCTGGGGATCATCTGCATCAGTGATATTGGCCTGGATGTTGGCAAGAAGATTGACAAGAGTCATGGCATCTTGACCAAGACGCTCCTTTCCAACGGCTAGAGCAATCAATGTAGCACATTCCATAGCCTTGGCGCGCAGAAGGCGGTACTCCTTCTCGCTCTGGTTCTGGAGAACGTTAACAAGAAGAGGCATGAGGGTGTCGTAGTATTTGGAGAACGCAGCTTCAGCAGCATCAGCGATGGTGGCAATGGTTGACAGAGCTTGCTCCTGGACATATCGCTTTTCGTTCTGAAGAAGTTGGAAAAGATGCGAAAGGAGCTCGTCCAGATAAGGCTCCAGAATTGCTTTCTCGGCCTCCTCGCAGAAATTGACGAGAGCAGCAGCTGCGTGGGACTTGACACGGCCCTCAGGGGAGTCGAGGACAGGAATGATTGCCTTGAGAACTCGGTCGTAGTAGTCGTTTTGCATTTTAGGGGCAAAATCGGTGCTCATCTGACCAAGAGCATTGCAGCCAGCCCATCTAACTCGAGGATGGGGATCTCGGAGAGCGGGAACCACCAGATCAAGCACTTGGCTAAGCTCGCCAATCATGAGGTCGCGGCAGCCCTCAGAGATGGCAGAGATGGCCATTAAAGCAGCATGTCGATCCCTCCAAGCCATAGAAGTCATCATACGAGGAAGCCAGTTAAAGGTAGGGGCCAGAATGGTCTGTCCTCCGAGCTTGTTCGCAAGTCGATCCATGGTTTGCTCGCCAGCAACATGGTTCTGATCACTCTCATCTTGGTCAAACTGCAAGGCGCGTTAGTTACATGGTTCATGAGTCGTTCCCCCATCAGAAGGCTCACATCATCAGATGCCATCCATTCGGAAGCATCGTCATCGTCCTCACCAAGATCTGTCATGAGACTCAAGCACTGGGTAATCATATCATTTGTGTAGGAGGGGTCCTTTCGGCAGACAGAGGGTGCGTAGTCGGCAAAGGTAGCCATGAGCTCCAGAGCATTTTGGCGGCAGATGTTCTCGAGCTCTTTGTCCTGGATCACGGAAATGCTGAATTGAACGAGGTTCGAGAAGAGAGGCTTGAACATCTTGGGAGCTGACTCGGCGAGATCGATGAGAGCAAGGAGCGCCTTGCTGAGGTCGTCCGAATCCTGAGAGTCCTTGATCGGTGGTAGAATGTTAAGGACATCAGGGATGAGGGCGTAGTATTTAGCCTGTCCCTTCTTGCTAATAGTCCTGAAGAACGAAGCAAAAGCCTCCATCGCTGCAAGACGGACCTATAGCTGTGGTTAGCAGCGCAATGACATGCAATGTGGGACGAAAAAAAGTCTGCCCCGCGGGAGGGGTGCTGTACCATGACAGCCTCGTCCTTGAAGCCCTTCTGGAAAGCTTGGAGAACAGCTTCCTCATGCTGCTTCTCAATGATCGCAGGAGTCGTAGCGAATACTCGGAATGCGTTCTCTCGCTTCTCGGGTTCGGGGGCTTGGCTGAGCTGGAAAAGAGCGCCAAGCAGTTCGGGCCAAACGTCGCCTGTTCCGAAAGTTGTTAACAGAGTTCAAGTATGCAGAGGCCCAATAAAAGATCCAGGAGCTTACCATTCTCTGTGTATTGCCTAGCAAGTTCGGCAACAGCATCACTAATTTTGTTGCGAACAAGGCGTTCAGACTCGGCGGCAAGGGTCTCAAGAATCTTTTGACGAATGACAGCGGCTTGGTCCTTGGTCAAAGAGATGAACAGATCCATGCTCTCTCCAGCATCATTCTTGCGGGTTTTTGAAGCAATTCGGCGGAAAATTACGGCGGAGAAAGATCGTGTCGCATTGTCGCCAGCAGCTTGGATTTGTTCCGCTAGTCCCATCAACAGGACCTCAGGTCGAGTGGCAGTCCAGTTGTTCTGCAGATGCTCCTCGGCCTGGGATCTTATGCTATTGTCTGGAGACTGCAGAGCTTGCAGGAGCTGTGAAAGCTCTGCGTGGACGTCGGGTGGGAGCAGAGACATTGTTGTGATCGTGGAGGGTTTGCTGATGGTGATGTCCACCAGCAGACGACAAGAAGTTTGGATCTCAGTCGGAGATGAGCGACAGTAGCGATAACAAACTACTACTCGGAGAAGAGGTATGAAAAGCTACGAGCCGTCGAGGTTCGCTGGCTTTGATCGGCCGTGGCTTCACGTTAAAGGACGAGATTTCCAAAGATTGGATCCCAAATGGTGGGAAAGAAAGAAGAGAGGAATGAATGAATGGGAGCAGAAAGCGAAGTGGGGGAGGGGAAGCCCAAAGTTGAGGGTCGTGAAGAAGTACCTTGTAAGCGATTCTTTGCGGGTGAGGTACTTGGGGACGGACTTGAGCCCAAAGAAGAAAAAAAAAAAAAACAAAGGGTGCGCGGTGACCAGCGTGACTAGTGTGGTTTTATGCTGTTTATTTTTTTTCTTTTCTGTCAGGCTCCCATTGATAACGGATATGGGACAGACAGCTGGCTTTGTATTGAAATCGAGCATGACCTGAGAAAGTAACAGTGGAAAGTTAGTAGTCTGAACTCGAACTTAATATCTAATTGTTGTTCCTATGCACGGCGCATGATGAACCTAGATTAATCCGTCGAGGCTCTGATAACCCATCAAAGAAAGAATATTTGACGCCGAACGGGCCCGAGGAACGCCTCTTTAATCACCAAGCACCATGGATAAAGAACTTTAAAATGAGCAAGGCAATAATTGGCCAAGCAGCTCTTCAGCATCGTATTATCTCCTTTCCAGTACTTATTTGTTTGTTCTAGCAGCTGTCCAAAACTGTGCCCCACCACACCGCCAGAACGGATGGCTTCCATCAATATGCAAGTCGAAATCTTCCAGGTTGTCATGATGCATTGACACAGAAGCCAATCGACCAACCAATTCTTTGGTCTACCAACGTGACAGGAAATGTTTTCTCTGGCTCTCATGGGCTAGAGTTCTCATTTGTGAGGTAGTCGTAGGTCAGAAAGCGAGATAGGCTCCAAAATACTGCCTGAACAACTAACAGCTCAATTGTTTGATAGGAACCAAAAAGAAATAATACTTTAAAAAATAACTGCAAAAGCTGGGATTTTTCAAGATTAATGAATGAGCTGAGGTGATGGGAAATGCTTCTAGCAATAGGAATGGCCTGTGTGTTTCTGATGCCGCCTTGTTGGGCTCGTTGTCTCCATGTTAGATTTACAAGTAAGGTATTATGGCAAGCGCATCATAAAACTACTCGCAAGTTTGCGGTTGTCCTTTGTCCCTATTACCGGTGCGTATTTAGGAGCTTACAGTGACCAGATTAGCCACGTGTCGCGAGCTACAAGGCTAGGGAGTTCCTTGTAGACATCAATAATTTCTAGTTTCTAGTCGAGTCTAGTGATGCAATGATCATCTTGGGCGGTAGAAGCTTCCGCGATAGCTCTGCCAGATCATTGTGAGGGTGCATGAACAGGGTCCTGTGACGAAATGGATCTTCAGGTGCCATGTATACGTATACTATCTGGTGTTGTGTTAATCAATACCTGACCAGTACCTATCGCTGCATGATAGAGGGAGTAAATAGGTACCGACGGATCCATGGAATGAAGTTGGCTACAGTACTACCTTGGTGATAGAATCTTCCGAGTTGGGTTCCATGGATCCCTATCACTAAGTTTTGCACTGAAGATTGAGCTCCAGTCCCTAGTATCGCGGGGCACTCCACCTCGACCGCCCACCTTAGCAGCAACAGGCGTAGACAGGCTAGATATGTCATCATGCAAAATGTTTCCCCGCCCACTCATGGCTGTGGATTGTAACCTCGTGTCCCTCGTGAAGTCAGTCTCGTCTCCAGACCAACCTCCGCCGCAGGAAACAGAAAACCATTCCACTTCATCGCCTGCCTCCTTGCCAAAAATCAATTGTCTTGTCCTTGGCAAATGTCTTCTGACCTTTTGTATCCTTATTCTTAGTCTGTGACTCTTACTTACCAACTCCATCCAGCATCCAGACGTCAATCATATCGAGATCCATTCAGCTCGAACCATTCTCTTATCCTCCACTGCCTGGGCCCCGTGTTCACTCTCACATCTCGTGTCGTCTACTACTATCTCTGTGCACCCCATCCATCATTCGTCTTTGCAATTGTCGCGACAAGTCATTCGCCATCATCTGCTCATCCGTTTCTCGATTGCAGTATAGGGCGCTCTTTTGCTAGCTTTAGCCGTGTTAAACCATCACTTCTTGCCAAGCCAACCCAACCATCTACTCAGCATCAGTCAATTCATCTCTTGGCTGAAACGAAACAACCCTTCACTACCATGGACCCCTCACCGAGCTCGACCTCCCGCGAGCTCAAAGACACCCGCGCGACTAGCTCGACCAGCCTCAACAGTGCTACTTCGGGCTCGTCGTCCACCCATAAACCTCCTACTCTTTCCCAGCGATCTCCTTCTGTATCTATATCTGCTGGCTCTGGCCCAAGCTCCATATCCGCCCATCGCGCGAGCTTCGCTGAGGGCTTGCGCAATGCGCCCTCATCCCCACGCTCCCAACGGCATCCTTCTTTTACGCAGGCTGCTCTCCAAGAGCTTCTGAACCATCCGCCAGCAGGGAACAAGCATGCCAACCCCAAATTTGCTGGTCGCGATTGGCGCGACGTAGCTATTGGAGAGCTTGTATCTCCCGATGACATTAAATGGGTTGAGTTCGACAGCAGCGTTGAGGAAGCAACCAAGGTAAGCATAAGGCTTTGCGGAAAATACCACGCAATAAACATACACATTCCCGAAATACCGAATAACCTTACTAATTGTGACTCACAGCTCCTCCTCAAGAGCCATACCAACGTCGTACTGGTGCGCGAGGATCCTTCCTCTCATACCGCTGTCTCCTCATTCGATTACACCGATTTGAACGCATACCTACTTGTTGTCGTTGGTCTCGCGAAACCCGAAGAAGACCAAGTTGAGCTATTCAATTCGATTTTGGCCAAGGCTCAGGAAGGTGGCCAGATACCTCTACGAGATGTCTTCCCTTTATTCCGCAAGGAAACACTTGTTACACTGCCGGGTGATGAAAAGCTCGCACAAGCTATTCAAATTCTAGGCAGTGGCATCCATCGCCTGTTAGTGACGTCTACTAGTGGCGAGGTCGTCGGTATCGCAAGCCAACTTCGAATTGTCGAGTTTTTCTGGAATGAGGGTGTAAACTTTCCTTCCATTGATCGACTTTACCCTGCTTTGCTGCGTGATCTGGGTGTTGGTGCCAAAGAGATTGTTTCTGTCAAGTGAGTTTGGCTGCCATCTCCAAATAACATTTGCTGATCAACCATAGCTCCGATTCACCCTTATCTGAAGCTCTCATGCTTATGAACAATGAAGGCCTCACAAGCGTGGCTGTTGTTGATAACGGTATGAACGTAGTGGGCAATATCTCGACCAAGGACGTCCGCCACCTAACCAAGAGCTCCAACGCTCATTTACTCAATTCGTCATGCATGAACTTTATCTCTGTTATCCTGAACGAGCGAGGAGTCGAACATGGACGTGACGTATTTCCTGTGTTTTACGTCAACCCCTACTCAACACTCGCCCATACTGTTGCCAAGCTCGTGGCTACTCGATCACATCGAATGTGGGTAGTCGAATCGGCATCACCGTCCCCTTCAGCACCTGCTACACCTTTGATGGGGCCTCAATCTTTCACAACTGCGGGACCTCCACCCCCTGCTGCCCCCGTGTCGACACCCTCGCACCCAGCACCGTCGTCGCCTGTACCAACTGCAGCAGTACCTGCTTCTCCAGTTCCTACAGCTGCTGTGCCTGCATCAGCCATGGCCGGGGCTCGCCTTTCAGGAAGACTCACTGGCGTCATCTCGTTGACTGACGTTCTCAACATGTTCGCGAAATCGACTGGGTTGAACCCTTCCGATCCTAACGAACAGCGAGCGCGACGAAGACGAAGCTCAAGCAGCTCAGTGCGACCCAGCATGGACTCATCTCGAGCTAGTATCGACTTCCGAAGGTGATGTCACTGAGGCTTGGCTATCTGCTTGTCATTTGATCTGCTCAGTTTATTTCCAAAGTCTTGCAACGAAAGATACTAAGCATGGTTCTCGTTTCTGTACAAAAGGCGGCCCGTCATTCCATAGTGACGAGAACAGAAAATGAAACAAATTACTACAAGGATGCAAGAAGTTCATTAGGATGGGGCATTTTTGGATCATTAAGGTTGCGGATCAGATAGTATTCGCATTCTTCTCGATGATGCATGAGGGTTCAAGGGTTAATATACGTAGGACTCAAGATTTCCATTCTCACTTTATCTAGCAAGGGTCTGGTAGGCGATTGAGAAGGCTACTCAGTAGGATGGATCTGAAGAATGGGCCACATATGAAGTTCAGGAGGGACACGATATGAAAAGCAGAGATAGAATTTGACAAATCTTTGCTCTATCGCAAGTTGTTTACTGTTCCAGCGATGGCAGTGTGCTGGCTGTCTCCGTTATCGGGTTACATAGTCAAGCCTTGATTGTATTATTGTCATGCCGAGTCTCGAGTCTTCAGCCCCTTCTTGATCGCCGTTTGGAGTGGCAATAAGCACGTGAGTTACAGACCCTGGGGCCACATATGTCGCGGCCTGATTGGCTAGGAACTCGCCATCCGGTCATAGCCTCAGTGCATCGTGACTTGACTCATCATCATCATTCATCTCATTCTTGTTCAACGTTCAACGTCGTATTTCCTTGCTCCCTTATTCAGATTGTTTTCTTAACTCAAGTCTTTGCGCAATAGCTCTTTTTTTATATGTTTGTTCTTTATCTCACTTCTGTTCAGTTGGGCATAATCATTCCAGTTCACTTTATTTAAACTGCTGTGGCCTCATGATATTCTGGCAGCTCGATCTCCGCACTTGATTTCATCTTGCTTCATCAAGCGGCAAAATCTGACGCACTGGACTTGAGCTTTGAACCATCATCGCAGACTGGATTTGGCTATTTTCGTGCCTTTTGATATCATCTTACGCAACTTCTGCTTTAGTAGATACTCATTCTGGGTCTCACTTCTAGGACAATTCTGGATTCTCAGTTGTGGCAAATCGCCTTTTCAATATCTTAACGCCTCATTAGCCATCTCACGTCCCGAATAGGCGTTGAGCAGATCACCAAATTCATCTATAACCACCAATTCGCCTCTATGTACGTTGTCGTTCTTGATGGTTATCATGGCATCTTCAACGACAAATTCAACAGACGACCCTCCCCACGAACCGCCAGGTAGAAGTAAGCCCGCAAATAGCCTTGCACATGATGGCCGATTCAAGCTTGGTGACTTTTCGAAGTTGAACTCGGACAGTCTTGCAGACTGGGCATCCCAGAAGAATTCCAAGAATTCGGATTCACCTCCGTCTCTTGGAAACTTTAACCGGCTCTTCCAGAAAATCCGTCTTAAGGACAATGAAACGTCCCAGGAGCTGCAGAAGCCATTGGGTTCTTCAAAGGCACAGCCGATCACCATATTAAAGCGACCTTCTATACCACCATCTATTCCCAATCCAGTCAGCGTACCCGAATTCTTGGTTCAGCCTGAGCGATCCCATGATGAGAATCATGAGCAAATACATGCTTCAGCCTCAGTGCGCGCGAAGCAAAGTCTCGAGGTCCGCATCCAGTCTACCAGCATGACAAGCGACATCTGTAAGAAGCGAACTGGAAAGGCGTTTCGAATCACCAAGGAGATTGTTACGAAGGAGGAGAGATACGAACGAGAGGAAGATGAACTTCCCCAAACGGATCGGCTTGGAGTCGACCCAATCACCGACTCTGAGGCTGGCTGCGGCTCCGACACTGATGTGATAGCTGCCGCATCGTACTCAACCGTTGCATCAACACCACCAAGCTTAAGCGAGTCTCCACTCAAGCATTTTCATGAAACTAACAAGAACAATAAAAAACTACGTACAAACAAGGACAGAATACACTCCAGAGGTGGCTCAGAACCTAACATCGTGATCTTGGGCGACAGTCAATCCAACTTAGTCAGACCTGTCATCTCGTATCAGCATTTCAAGTATGGTCCCCTTACTGAGATTCACAGCCATGTGCAGACCACGGCGGCCAAGCACGAGGCCCTCATGGCAAAGCTCGTCCATGAGCGGACCATAGACTCTATGATATGCAAGGACTCTCCGACTCTGGCAGAAAACGGAATCCATGTTTTCATTGACATGTCCAACATCATCATTGGGTTCCAAAAGGCTCTTAGAGCCAAATTTGGTATACCAGAGTCTTCCCGCTTTGTTCCACTTCCACAAATGAATCTTCCTTTCTTTCACGAACTCCTGGCCCGCGATCGATACGCGGAGTACCTCAACGTTGGCTGCTCTGTGCGTCCCAATCGCAGCGAGCCTCCTTTCGTCCAAGAACTCAAAGATCTTGGTTACCGCGTTGACCTTCGCAGTCGCCGTCCTGAGCAATATGGTCCTGATGACCATAACATCTTTGAAGCCGGCGGTTTCCGTTATGTCGAAGACATGGTTGACGAAACCCTCCAAATTCGAATCAGCGAGTCTGTCATGCAGTATTTTGAGGAGCCTGGCACGCTTGTCATCGCTACAGGTGATGCCCGGCCGGCCAAGTATTCTGATGGTTTCCTGGCACAAGCCCAACGCGCCCTGAGAATGGGCTGGAGCGTCGAGGTTGTTTCCTGGAAAACAAGTCTCTCTTCTGCTTGGAATGCTCTCTTAAAAGAACAGAGCTTTGGCTCGCGGTTCCGTATCATTGGACTAGACCAGTTTCTGGACGAGCTTTGGATCTGCTAAACTCACACCGTCGCATCTTCTGCTGAAATACGCAGCGGCGCTTGATAGGAGTTTGATGGGTATATGTTGATTATCTTCGTCACGAGACGAATTTCTCAGATTTCCTCGTTATTTGAGACATCAGGAGATCTCGAACTCCTCATGGTATTCAGTCGAGCCAAAATTTTGTGCTTCGTTTTATTTTTCGTTTTCCCTTCTTGCGGTCGAAACACTGGCGTTCTCACCTGCTCGCCTGATGACTTGATTCTTTCTTCTCAACATAGCTGATGCTTTACATCTTACGACTCCTGCCTACGCCCTGGCGTCATAAACTTTGTTGTTACGTTATACTTGGCGAAGTGGTCGCTATGGATGATGAGTAGACCTTTTTTCTATATCAAACTTCATAGATATTCCAGTCTGCAACGAGCTGGCTGGATCCTCAGGTTTGGCATCGCCGCAAACATAGCATTCGGGCCTGTTTCTGGAGAAGGTCTTTCTTTGGATATGAAGATTGCGAGACGACTTCCAGAAATTGGCGTTATGCTATAAGCATCATGAGAAATGATGGATTAGCAAGCAGTATTTTGAGATAGTTTCCATGATAAACGGACTTTGATGAACGGTAGAGGAGTCAGTGAATCAATAATTCCGGTTCACGTAGACAATTCATTGTTACCTTTCGAGTTTGTTTGTTCCCTTCCTGGAGTCTTCCTTCCCGTATCTTGTCTCAACATGTTGAAGTCGCACACTGGCATTCACCGTTCATGTGAATCCGTGATAAATCAGATAGCAAACATTTCACTTCAAATAAAAATATAAAGGGAAATTCTTTTCGTGCCTTCAAATAGTAGCCATTAAATGAGGTGATGTGATGAGGTATTTGAAGCTTGAAAAGAAGAAGCAGACAAACCTACAAGATGCCTCCATGATATTAGGCGTGTACAGCAGCCTCGCCATAATCACCTGTTAATCGGCATCCACGACCCTCAACAATAGCAATAAACTATTAACATCATAAAAGAAGACATAGGTCAAGCGTTATCTCGGAGTAAAAACGTAAACGCAAACCGTTCAAACATTTGAAGGTCTAACTGACGTGACAAATCGCGGAGTCGTTCCCTAGTTGGAAGGCGACGGGGTCTTGTTAGAAACTGAGTCCTGGCCTTCAATACCCCACCATTGTTCGGCCATGAAAGTTGCGGCTTCAGCCTTCTTCCAGGGGTCGTTGAAAGCAGAGAAGAGGATGAGATCCTCCATGTGGCCGGAGAATGCTTGTTTAATAGAGTCAAGGGCTGCCTTTTGTTGGCTCATACCAGGAACAGCCTTACCGTTGCTGTTGCCCTTTGTAGGCCAGCCGGTCTCACAAATGACGATGCGCTTGTCGCTAGAAATGTTGGATCGAAGGTCCTTAACAGTGTTGGAGAGCCACTGGCCAGCCTCGTCAGCAGAAGTGTTGGCATCGAAGAAAGCGTGGGCGTTGATAGCGCAGTAGTCACTCTCGTTGCAAAGTTCAGGGTTGGCCTTAGCAGCAACAAATGTATCAACCGTGACAACAGGACCTTGGTAGCCAGCAGCGCGAAGAATCTCACGAGCCTGCTTGACAGCGGAGATAACCTTTGCTGGGCTGGCGGCACCACTATTGACGAGTTCATTGCCGACGCTGATGGTGTCAACTATGCTCCAATCATCGATTGCACTGATAACGGCCTTGGTCTCTGTTTGGACGTCGTCGATGTTCCAAATACCGAGGAACAGCTTCATGCCGTTACCTTTGGCACAAGAGTAGACATTGGCGACTTGATCGCAATCGGTGCCGTAAATACGAAGGACTGAGAAATCAGCCGCGAGCTTCTTAATGTCGTTCTGGATCTCATCCTTGGTTTTACACTGGTGATCGCCTCGGTAGGGGGCATATGCGACACCAGGAAGCTTAGAACCGGACGAACCGTCAGGCTGTCCATTCTTGGGAGGCTTGGGGATACCGGGAACAGGAACAGGAGTTCCTGGGTACGTTGCAGTTCCTGTAGGAGTGACGGGGGTAGCAGGAACGACTGTTGCGGTATAGGTAAAGGCCGAAGTCAGAGTGATAGTAGTAACGCTATAATAGTATTAGTCAATACCACGGTTTCAGGTCACGAGAAAAGCATACGGTTCTCGCTTCTCGAGCGGTTGGCCTGCGGCTACTGTTAGCTCTGAGTTACAACTAGATCCACGAGAACACTCACCAACAGGAACAGCAGCAACAACTGCCGCCATGGCAACCGCAGAAGTGAAGAAACGTTTCATCGACATTTTGTAAAATATTTCATAAACCGTAGGAGGGCCGTTTGGAGAGTGGTTAGGGAGTGAACGGGCTGCTACAACGAGCTCAAATAGTTGTTCAAAGGGTCAGTGATTTGTGAAAAAGAGTGTATAAGACGGGACTTAATAACCCGCTGGCTATCCAAGAACGAATAGGATTCAGATGAAAAGGGAGTGCAGAACTAAAAAGAAGAAGCAAAGAGTGAAGAATCGTAGGAATTGATTGTAAGTAGGTAGGAAAAGACAGAACACGACTGTAGGAGTGAACGAATGAATGAAGAAGAAGATGGAGAGATGAAGGTGAAGGCGGAGAGGTAAGAAAAAGAGGAGAAGTCAAAACAAGGGGGGAAAGAGCCTCTCTGTATCTTCAAGAAAAGAAAACAACAAAGAAGGAACGGTGTGGTAAGACACGTGTTGAGCCTTCCGTTTGTAAGTGCTGAGCTTAAGCTTGAAGCTGCAGGAACAGTCTAAAGCCAAGAAACTGGATGTGAGACACTCTTCGCCTCCGTGATTCCTTACAGCCCGTAAGTTCCATCCTGAAATCTCCGACCTAGTGCCTCACTCATTACCTCAAGGTATTATAAACTTTCATCCCTAGCTCTTCCCATTCACGGTCAGTCGGTCCTCGGACTATCAGGCACACGAATGCAGTACTTCGTTCATAACGACTCTGCATTATCCTCAACTTCCTAAAAGCATAACCTTAAAATGAATCATCAAAAAGGCCACGACGCTCTCGACTCTTGGAATGGGGCGGTATCCTGTCATGGCGCGTAATTTCGAGACCTGTAATCTCCCAAGGAATGCAAAGTCTGAGACGTGCCCAAAGTCTTGTTATGAACCGAAAGGGTTCCTCATCCGTCTGACAAACTGCAAAACTGGCACTGCGGTTTTACCAATTTTTGTTCCTGTTCTACATCTGAGTTCTTGGTTATTCTGTTGTCGGGTTTTGTTCATTGATGGGTGTTGGCTGCGAGCGTTTGCGTGACTTGGCAAGGGATGGTTCATAAAACGGGCGAGGCAGCAGACATCTGTCTGCTCTCTTGCTCAAAATGTTGATTTGAAAACAGTAAACTTGGCAAAGTCGACTCATCAAATGTGAATAACCGAGGCGGGCAAATACGCGTTAAGGGTTCTTGCGAATTTACCCTTTCGAGCATCACAATCTTGACGAATCCGATCAAACAGCACACAGTCACGGTGCCCACAAAGAAATAAACCCATCATTTCGGAAATATTCATTCAATGCTGGCATGCGAGGCCGCATCTATTAATCATTAGCGTGCTAAATGGCGCCGAGCCACGTTGTAGATTATTCCATGCTTCCCCTTTTTGTCTATTGCGTTGACTGGTTATCCATCATAATCAAAAACGTCTCAGCGTAACCCAACGCCTTATCGACTATGTTCAGCTGTGCAACATGCATTCAGCCAGCCAGCCTCTATCTGTCATCAAAATTATCATCCGTCACGGCCGCTGAATCAGGCGGCCTTGGTGCTCGTCTTACGTGTCATGACCTTGGTGATGGCATGTCGAATAATAACTCCTGCCTTCTCAATATCCTTCTTGGACAGTCCCGAGGTGACGCAGATTCGCAAAGCAGGCTGGGCAAACCACGTGCCATCCTTGGGCTTGACAGCATGGGCATAAGGTCTGGTCTTGGTTCTTGTGATCAAGACACCGTTGGCAAGAGTCTATGCAGAAGTCAGTTCACTACCATCCATGTTTCAGTCCTCGATACACGTACCTCTTCCACACAATCCAGTAGGATGCGTTCTTGGTCTTCTAGTTCAAGCTTACGGGCAGCGATAACTTCAGGCTTGAGAACAAGGAGCAAGATAGGGTTCTCGGGATCACTGGGGCTGAAAACCCAGTCGCTGCGGGGGTCCAGTTGAGCCCTCATAGCCTTAATGTTCTCGCGGGACTGAGTCAAAATTTCGGGGTTGCACTGAAGTAAATTAAGGGTCTCGCTGGCGGTTACAGCCAACATGGCGGGGAGAGCGGCAGAGAAAGTGTACGCAGAGGAGGTGATACGCTGGTGCTCAACGACATCCTTGGGACCAGCACAGAAGCCACCGCCAGCGCAGAGGGGTCCAGCAAGAGAGCCAATAATCATATCAACCTGTTGGGGATCAACGTTCTGTGCCTCAGTAATGCCACGGCCAGTGCGGCCGAGAACCCCAAAAGACCATGTCTCATCCAGAATAACACGGAATTTGTACTTCTCCTTGAGCTCAACCAGACGGGGCAAATCGATAGAATCTCCAGAGAGCTCAAACAGGCCTTCAGTAACAACGAAACGACGGGTGAGTTTTTTGGCGTTAGCCTGCTCCTTGGCAACAGCCTTCATAGCCGCCTCCAGATCGTCCATATCATTGTGATCAAACCAGCGGATGGTGCTTCGCGATTGCTCAAGGCCCTTGCGAATAGAGAAATTGACATTGCGGTCGGCGATGATGACGTCGCCACGCTTGCAGAAAGAGGGGATGACACTGGAGATGGTGCTGAAAGATTGAGCGTAGACAATGCAGCCTTCAGTGCCGAGATACGCGGCAATGTCAGCCTCGGTCTTCATGTGAACGTCCTGGGTACCGTAGAACTGAGGAGGACCGCAGGGGCCGACACCGTAGGTGCGTAGGACCTGAATAGCCTTCTCCTTAATCTGATCATTGCCATTGAAGTTGTAGAAGTTGTAAGATGCGAGGTTGGTGACAGTTCGACCGTTAGCGAGTTTAGACTTGGGACCAGTAGGACTGTAGGCGATGTTAGCTGCTGACTTTGACAAGATTGCGCTCGCAATTGGACTTGGCGATGCTCACCCAACAAGGACAGGAAGACGCTCGGCTTCAGCAGCCTCAAAGGCAGTCTGCTCTGCGACAAGAGGCTCAGGCTGCCATTCCTCGATCAATTCCTCTATCTCCTGCGAAGAAACCAGGATTAGCGATCTCATTATGTGAAATTTGGAAATCTGGCAGTGTTCTTACATCCTCTCTCAACTTGACGTAGTTCTGCTTATGCGTCGAGTATGAAGGTGACAGGAGATAGCGGATAAAAAAGAGGAGCAGCACAAGTTCGATGGCGGATCGCACCGGGTCGTTCTGATAACTCGACTGGATATAGCGCATAAACACTGCAGACCCAGGGACTTTGTGGAAGTAGACTGAGGCCTGTTGGAGGATATCACCCAGCCGGGTTTGGAGGGCGTCAAGTTCCATCTTTCTTCAATTGTCGTCGTCACTTGTTACGTCAACCTGGATCGATCTTCGTATCGTTTCGGTCGGTCGTGAGAGAGTACCTAAGTGATCCGTCTTGAAGCGTGTTGTTAATAGGAGTTGAAACGGATGCCAACGGAGGATTCTGAAAATGTCCAGTTATGGTCCATTGATTCATTGCCTACATGGGTCTACAAAGGGGCCTCCGGGTCCTTGCAACCTCAAAGCGAGTCAAGCTGCCGAGGCTGATTGGCTGCACTGATTGGCCACAACGATCCATATCTTACAGGGGCTAAACGGGTACCTGAAGGTCATAATCAGTAGGACCACATGCCATCCACTACAGGGAAACTGTAGGGGTCATCGGATAGCCCGGAAGATGGCAATAGGTAAAATGAGCTTACAGTTTGGATTAATCCAATTAAAATCATGGAACTTTGATACACAGTTCGATGCACAGTTTATTTCTATTGACGGCGTAGGCTACTAGTAGAAAAGAATGTTCAAAAGGCATTATTTGCATTTGGTCTAAAGTTTCTGCCATGGATGTGTTTCTTCCTTTCATTGTACACATTATAATAAGGTTAAAAAAGAAGTGCGCCTTGTACTAAAAAAGATCAGTCCAGTTCAGCCAGTGAATGTCGGTCTGACTTATGCCAACCTCCTCCTGTCTCACATCTCCCACCCTCTTCTATAAAACTTCAACCGATGCATGTGCATCCACTCAAACTGCTGAACTGAAAAGCAAAACAAGCAAAAAACACAATGTTCACATTTCCACAGTTCTTCTGAGGACAGAAACAAGCCCAAGAGAGTCCAGTAACATGACTCCAAAGGATACTCTGTCTAAAGATTCTTGCTCAGAACAGTTTGATCTTTCCCGTTGCTGAGGAACCAGCGCCGCTACGAGTGTGAGTCTTCTGATAAGCAGCACCAGTGTAACCGGGCATTCCTGTACCAGTAGCCAGGGTACTGTTGGTGTTGTCTTTGTTAAGGTTGTTCGGCTGGACCAGATTGAACGGGAGTCCCTTGAGGGCGCCGCTGATCGAATCAGCTGGCATATACTTGCCAGCAACAACAGGACCAGCGATCAAAGCAATGAATATAATTAGCAGCGTGAAGTAGAGAATAGCGTATCGAATTACACGTCTGCGTCTGAGCTTGGATTGCTTCATAGAGTAGATAGGAGGGCGAATTTGTCGGCTGATGGAGGTTAGAACAAGTGAAATATAACAGCTAGAGCCGAGGAATACATACCTAGGACGAAGCCAGAAAAGCATCATAGAATGAAGCATGTCAATCTTGGGAACAAGGATGACAGGTGCCATGAAGAAGAGCAGCCAGTGACCCAATACGAAATCAGCAGCAAACATGGATAGCTCAGTGATCTTGCAGAGGAACTCTCGGGCAGGCTGAGAGACGGTGTGCCATCCCATCGAGTACCACTTTCCAGTCCAGAAAGCAATGTTGGCAGTATCCGACTTGAACTCACGGGTGAGGGCAAGAGACACAATGAGTTTGACGAAGAAGCGCTGGATCGCCGTTACAGCAATCATACCAGCCAAGGTGCGGGTAAAGTTGAAACTCTCGAGAACAAACATGCCCAGGAAGGAAATCAGGAGGAAAATGACAGCAGTAGCGTGAGCGATAGCGGCCAGGACACTGCCAAACTTCTTGCAGCACATGCTGAGGAGGGGTCCCATACAACAGGCCATGCCGAACATAGCAGCCAGGACACCTGCATTAACAGCGATGGGGGCAAAAGCGATGACGAGAAGACGGATCAAAGAGTCGGTTGGCTCAGGCTTACCCTTGACGTCAGACTTCTGCTTGGCCTGGGCAACACCAGTTTGGGCGTTGATAAACAAATAGGGAAGAATCGTGACAACAGCAAGCATCAGTGGAGAAAAGATCTCGCTGAAGAAAATGTTGGCAAAGGGGGCACGAGGTACGTCAGCTGACATCTTAGCAGAGGGATCGCCCAGGGTTTTTCGCTTGTAACCAGTAAGACGAGTTCTAGAGAGACGACAGTAGGAAATCCAAGATGAAGCGTGGCTGCGAGAGTTACCACGGGACAGCCATCGGAGGTAATCTCGGTAGTCGATGAAGAAATCGGTCCATGCGAACTGGTGAGGATTGTACAAGAAAGGCGAGATGGTCAGGGCAAGCAGTGTGATCCAGAAGTAGATCAACACGCCCTTCCACACAGTGAGAGTCGCGAAAAGAAGCATCATGAGTAAACGAGCGCCGAAGTAAATAGCTGGTCCGGCAAATCGAGAATACAAGACACCAAAGGGAATGCGTGCAGTGGCAAAACCACGACCTGTACCAATGTATCGAGCACCACCGAA
Source organism: Fusarium beomiforme (assembly GCA_002980475.2). Taxonomy (NCBI): domain Eukaryota; kingdom Fungi; phylum Ascomycota; class Sordariomycetes; order Hypocreales; family Nectriaceae; genus Fusarium; species Fusarium beomiforme. The sequence goes on along the minus strand of PVQB02000667.1, from coordinate 68,757 downwards.
CGAAATATTCTGCTGCACAGAGTTCGCATAGATCTGACAGACAAAAACCTCGAACATGAGCGAGAGCGAGCAAAATTGCTTCATCAATCGGACGAAGGCGCGCCAGAAGCCACGCTCCATCAACTCCTGAACAATAAGAGGGATGAAAGAGAGGAACAGAACGAAGAGAATGGAAACGATACATCGGTAAATCCAATCAGTGAGAGCATCGGTGTTGGCACAACCAGTAGGGTAGAGAGGGTCAGTGTCCGGGACGTTTCGGTTGTACTCGCAAGGAATTGTCTCATGGCGGAGAGCTCCAAGGTTGACCATAGTAATCATGAACATTTGAACGGAGAACATAATGAACATATTGTTCAGATGAAAACCAGGATGGGCATAGTAGAAGGACAAGAATCGATCGAGAGGGAGCTGAGTGCCTAGGTAATAGTACTCGCGGGACAAGAACTGTTCACCCATGCCAGTACCAATCTTGGTTGTGAAGTTGAGGACGGAGCCGAAACCCAAATCACGACCCTTACCACACTGGAAGTATTCACATTGCTTGATGCGTCCACCACGAAGAATGGCAGTCATACCAGCATAAATATCCTCATTCAGATGCAGACCCTTCTGAGCCTTGGAGACACCACCACGAGTTGTCATGAAGATACCGTTGAGGAAATCGGGATGACCGTAATGAAGTTTACCACCGATTTGAGCCATAGTTCGAGCAAACAGAGTACCAAATGTCTGTTCCTTACCAGCAGCGATATCACCGAGAATACCGATGTTCTCTGAGAAAATGTACTCTCGCATACCGAGAATCGCAACAGGGGAGTTGACTTCGTTCTTGACACCGGGGGTGTAGGGAGAAACATTATCGGTCTTCATCTCCTCAAACTCGGCCAGCACGCTGCGAATCTTGAGGCATTCTTCGAGATAGTTATCCTGGTTGGCATCGATAAGCTGAATGTATTCGCCACGGTAGAAGATGATGGAGTGGTTCTGGTTGTCGGACTTGCCGTCACCAAGGATAGGGTTTCCAGACAATTGAACTCGGAATTTGGGACGTCGCATGCCGTTCTCCATGACTTCAGAGTGACCGTCGATAAGAACAGAGTAGAGCCGGGGCTCTTCGCCTTCAGCAACCGGGGGTTCTTCGTCCAAATAAGCAATTTGAAGGTCAGGGTAAGCACGGAGCAAGAACTCGGCATTTTCCATCTCTTCCTTCTTGAACTTGGAAAATCGCTGCATGGAAACAACAATCTTGAACTTTCGACGAGCCATACGTTCAAGTTCTCTTTCGAGTTTATCAGTGTTACCTCCGAACATCTGAACAACCTCGGGGTTCTCGACACGGTAGAGAAGCTTGATAGCACGGCTGTAGTTCATGAAACCAGAGATAGTACGGTACAATGTTTGGAAACGAAGAGAAGCCCAAATACGGGTACGAAGGGTGTACTCGGGTGCAGAAGACTTGAAACCAATGCAGTAGAAGGGAAGATCGTCGATCTTGCTCTTGGCGGTATCCTTCTCATTCTTGTCGGTCTCACCATTGTATTGGGAGGTCTCATCGGCCAGAATCTTGGTATCCTTGACGAAGCAGTCCCATTCGTGCGGGTGCAGCTGCTTGAGGTATTCCAGAAGAGTAACACGAGAGTAAGGCTCGTCCTCACGAATAATCTCACGGAGAGAAAGAAGAATCTTCTCACTGTAGTGAGGAATCATGACCGTAAAGGTAGGCATATTATCAACAGGCAAAGGCTCTGGGATAGGAGTCGAAAGAGACTGGGCAAAGAAGGAAATGCGGCGCTCAGCTTCACTGTAGGCTGGGAAAAACTCTGTCTTGAAAGAGTGATCTTCCTGAGAGATGAAGAAAGTAGGCGCACGCAAAGTTCGCTTGCCCTCCTGCTCAGATGGAACCTGATGGTAAAGAAGCTTCTGGACGTGCTCAATGGCCAGAAGATGCTCACGGTACATAGAAATGACGATGGCGTTCCAAATCTGCGAAATAAGAACCTTGGGCTTATACTTGATTTCCATATCTGTAGTGGCCAGAACCTTAGAGTAAACACGCTTGGGGAGGCGAGAGAAGATGTTTCGCCAAGGTGTCCAGATGGAAGATCCAATATAGAATGATCGTGCAACCGAGAAAACAGTGTTGAGCAAGACGTACCAAAGGTAAGTATCAAGGAAGAAGAAGATAACGTCGGTAAAAGCCATCAAAGCGAGGACAATAGTAGGGTGCCAGCGGCAAAGCGAGTTGCCAAGGAATGTCTTGTCACCCAGACAAGAGTCAACATTCATGATGTTCAAGTATCGGATGGGATCACGGAACGAGAGAATCAGATAAATGTACGAGACACCCATCTTGACACCAAATACCGTAGCCCAGAGACCATAGGACATAGCCATGTCATTGCCGCGGAGCCTCGGCCAGCTGGCAGTAAATGTCTGACTAGCAACATATCGTCTACTGTTGGTAGACAAGTAGCTGCCAAAAAGGCCTCCAAGGGGCATGATCGAGAAGAAGATGAAGGTGATCAGGGCAATGATAAAGTGGACAATGCCAATCGCGGTGTTAATCTTTTCGGGTCCAAGCTTTGGCAGCATGAATACCTTTACACCAGGGGCAACGTTGAGAACGAGGATAAAGAGCAGGAAGAGTAATCGCTTGGTGAGATGCTGAGCACCAGCCCACCGACGAGGAACATAAGCCCACTCTGCCAGAGTAGCAAGAACCTGAATGAGAGATGCAATCGCACCACCGAAACCGACGATAGAGAAAGACTTGGCTGTTGAAGGGGACTGGTTAACCTGCTGTTCGTATTTCGGTCCGACCAGAATACTGGGAGCGTTGTGAGAGGTATAGAACCAGAACATGGTCAAGTGGATGATCCAGATACGGTTGAAGTTCACGAGAAGATGGAACCAAGAACGAGATTCTCTGTAAGTCTTGAAAAAGCACTTCTTCCAGTTGACATCCTTGAGTTTAAGGTATCGCTCGGCGGGAGGCACATCGACTAGCTTGCTCTTATCTTGAAGGACGATGCGGTCAATGCCTTCGGGGTACCAGAAGAGCTGGTTACAATCATCATAACCAACGATGTTCTTGTGGTCACGCTCTCGTCGAACATAGACGCCGTCCGAAATCTCGTAACCTTGATCTCTCAGGTATTGGTAGAGAGGAGTAATAACGTTGTTAAGGTAAGTAAACTCCTCCACAGGCTCAACGAGAGCTTGGCAGGCGGGAGAGTTGAGATAATCATCTGCACATTTGAAGATGAAGCACAAGCACTCAGGCATGAAACGAACTTGGTTGGCTTCACCCCAGCAGAGCAGGTAGAGTGCGATCTGACGAACACGATCATGCTGGGACATCTTGTTCATGCGAGTCTTCCAGCGGTACTCAGCAGCTTCGAGACTGTCATCGCCCTCAAGCTCCTGGAGAGTTTCTGCTTCGTTGGCTTCAGCATCCTTCTTCTTCTTCTTTCCACCCTTCTTCTTGCGCTTCAGGCCCTTGCCCTGTGCGTTGGAAAATCCGACAGCATCGTCCAGGTCAAGGTGAGCGGCAAAATACCACTTGCGGTAGTTGGCGTTATCTCCGCCAATGTAGTCGGCATGGAGGGAGAGAAGAGCCTGGTTGGGGGTCATACGAGAGGCTCGAGAATCGAGAAGTATCATCAGGTGATCATACATGTTGCGCATGCTGTCACGTTGGAAACCAAACTTGGAGGTCAAGTCGAGAAAAATGTCCTCAATCTCTTCCTTGGACAATGGGATTTGCGCGTCAGAGGTCCATGCTGGATAGGGCTCCCGAGATCGCTGACCAGCAGGGAGAACGTTTCCGTAGTCCATGCCATAGTTTGGAGTCGATGCACCTGAAGAACGATTGCCGCCATAGGAAATTTGCGACGAAGGAGGTCGGTAGCCACGTTGTCCATCATTGTAGCTGTTGTAACGCTCATCACCACGGCCGTAGTAATCCATCTCGGCAGCACGAGCCATATCGGATCTCATTGTGAAGTCGCTAAATGTTTCGGAATCTTCCTCAGAGCCATGACGACCTCCCTGACCTTGGTAACCACGGTCGTAGTCCTGGTCATAATAACCGCCCTGTCCATTGTCGTAGTAGCCGTCTTGGTACTGATCGTGGCCGTCGTAATAGCCTCCATCGTGCTGATAGGGATTGTTGGGGTCGGCGTTGTAGTAACCACTGTGCATGGGGTTAGCCAAGCGCCTTCTAGCAAAATATATGTAGTACTCACGATTCGTCATAGTAGCCATCTTGGTTGTTATTGTTATTGTGTCCACGGTTGTCGTAGCCTTGATCGTAGTACTGATCGTCTTGGTAATAGGAGTCAGTGTTTCCACCATGTTGTTGGTTGCCTCCCTGTTGATGGCCATAGCCATCATCGTACTGGTCGCGTTGACCACCGCCTGGATATCCCGACATGTTGATTAAATTAATTATCTACCGAGAAAGAAGGTTAGCCTTCATTGTTAAGGATCATGACTGGTCCATTATTGATCTTGTGCTGGGAGACGCCATCTAGTGATGCGAAGCAAGATAGATGCAGCACAGGTTATAAATGAATGGCCAGTTGAACAAGCGCAACTCACCTAATAGGTACACATGTGGAAGGCCAGCGAGCGTGATTGCGAATCAAGGTCAGGTGGGAGAACAAGCGTGGCCGGCACTGCAAGATATCGATTGCTTGTTTTCAAAAAATCGTCAAAAAGGCCGAACGGGCAGTGACTTGGCTTAGAAAGAAGGCCAATAAGTTATGCGATTCGGCGTCAATTCGAAGTCAAAAAGATGAATCAATCACCAAGAGTGATTCACCAGCTTGAAAAGTCGACGTCGTCGTCGAAGAGCGAGACAAAGTGATTTGGCGTAGCCGTAAAACGAGTGTCGGCAATGCTTAATGCAAAGAACAGCAAAGGGGAGAAGATGAGGGTTGGTTTTTGGTGGTTTGAGTTCCAACCCGCACGGGCAGGGAGAGAAACGCTGCGTGTCTCGGCGCCGGGTTATCCAGGGCGAAAGTTAGGGGGTGGAGATGGCAGGGGTGTGTCTGTAAGATGACAGGGGAACCACCTTGAATGATGGATGGGATGGGATGGATCGATGAATGGAAACAGTTGCAGCGGGCGTGATATGTGTATTATTGGATGTGTGAATCTGCTGCAATAGAAAAGGCTTGGGAGGGGAAGAAAGAAAGAATCAAGACTTGAGCGACAAAAAAAAAAAAAAAAGGCTTGAATGTTTTGATTTCACTAGTAGATACAGACACGTACGTACGTACACAAAACGTGGGAGCGAGAATGGATGGGAGAGTGCGATGATGGATGGGAAACAAAAACACCACTACTTCAGTACTGCACAACGAGAGGGGGGGCAACAATGCATCTATGACAATGCATCCATCTATGAACAGTAACAGAAGGGAGACATTTCGAGAAGCTCGCGTCTCCATTTTTAGTCGCTTCAACGAATAAGCTACAATCCTCAGCATGGCCAAGCACATCTCTGGACTCGAAAAGTGGACCATTGGGCTACAAAACGTTGCTGACGCTTCTGAGTTACAGGACGCGATACCCGCTAAGCCCAAACTTCACAGCGGCAAGACCGCTGAAACTCAATTCGATTCAGAGGTGCAACCGTCCATCTCTCTATGTAAGAGTAATGAGCATTAATTATTAGCCCGGTTCCAGTTCGACTACATAAAATCTCTCTGTGCAACTCATTGCAGCCATCGTGATGGGCTGTCCCAACAGTGGATCGTCCGGGCCGTTTCCAGGTCGTCTCCTGTCGTTCCTTGCTTTCCTCTCGATAGACCAATCCATCCATCCCATCAGAGGTCCATCGCCCCTAAAAAGCTGGCCCCACGCCCGCGCCTCGCAGTACAAACCAGGGGCAATGGCCAGGAGAGCCAGGGGATACGAACCTTGATTGGTGCTTGCAAGGGGGTGGTTGGGCCTCTGTCTCTGGAGGGGGTTGGCCAGTTTGGACTCTGATTGAGAGAAGGGCAAGCGGATTCCTCGGATGGGTGCTGTAGTTCAACATTCCCCCCTCTGTGGTACTTTTGCGATACTTATTGCTCCATTATCTCAGCTGGCTTTGTTCTGCTAACATTCCGTTGCAAGGCGTCCACTTCTGTATCCTCGCTTGCATGAGATCCATGAGGCGGAACCTTCGAAAAGATCGTACCTTTAAAGTACCGGCCAGAAATAGCCAGCCACGCGTCGCTATTGGTACGGAGTCATTCCTTTGCGGGACTGATAGTGCTTGCTGCAAATCGGGCTTTTGGACGAAGCTTCCAAGGTCCACTGAGGAACACCAGCGCCCCTGAACGGCGCATCCGAAGCTCGAGTCAATTTCTTTCTGTGGCCCGGAGTTATGGTTGACAATGCCTCCGTTGATGCGCAGCTTTAACAGAAAGGTTATCTAAATGAGAAGAATAACACCTAAGGTACCAAGGCCACCAGGCCATTAGCTTTTACCTCAAGCGTGTGGGTTGGCTTAACTGAGTTGCGTTACGGCGGCATTATCCAAGGTTGCAGTTGGTCACCCCAAGGTCAACAAGTGGCTGAGTTTTCGATAGTTCCCCAACCACGATATCAAAGATCAAGGCAGAGAATGTATTAATCAAGGAAATCTCATGTTGTCTGCAGTGGCACAATGGTTTTCAGGTTTGAGATTAACTAGCAACCAAGGTGTTATCAAACTACACGTGTCTATGCCTGCAGGCTGCTGGTTCCCGCCACGGCTGCGGCCATAGCCGCAAATGAGGACTTTTCGAAAAGCTTCAGCTGTTCGTCGAATCTTTAGGTGAGGGAACTTGAACTGCTGCGTAACCTTGTCCTTAAAGAGAATATGTATGCATGTACGGATACCCTTGCTCTTCTCTGTCAGATGATGGCTGGCGCCTCAATTCAATGCTTGCTTGCATTTGCGCTTCCACTTATCCCAACGCCTATCAAATAAGAATAGAGTCATTACTTGGTTTGGTTCGGTAGCAATGTTACTCTCATGCTAATCTTCATTGAAATAGTTTCAGCCTTAAGATGCAATCTCGATTGTTGTATCGGTAATTACGGAGTATGTAGGCAGATGAGCATTGATAAGCAATAATGTTCAGAAATTGGGGAGAAAAGTCCGTGGATGGATCCATTATGCAGGAACAGGTTGCATCGCATTTTCATGTATTGGGGAAGACTGCAACGAAAACGAATCCTTCACAGTTGACACAAGGTAGTGCTATATCCATTATGCAATTCAAAAAGGAGGTTCCGTGAAAAGAAATAGTCGATGCCAGCACAAACAACCTAGACAACCTAGCTCACGTTCTCATGCCGCTGTAACACTGCCACAATGAGCTCGCTCTTTTTCATCCCGTCCCGTCAGCAGCATAATTGCAATCGATGACGACGCTGTACGCGGCCTATGTGATACGCCGCTCCAAACAGTAGCTCCCTTGCAAGGTTGTCCCTGGTAAACCTCAGACACCAGCACGATCCCACACGATCATCGATCCCCCATTCTTAAACCCATACAAAACTGTGGTTCGCCTGGCTTCAATTTTTTTCTCCCTTCTCCATCGGTTGTGCTACAGTATTAACTTTTCAGTTAGTCCAATTTCCCAATCCCAATCTGGTTCAACGGCCCTCCGGGGGTCAGAAGACTTCTGGCCTCAAATAAGGGGGGAGGAATAAACTAGTCAAAGGGTAACTTAAAGTATTCAAAGTTCGGCCTGAGCATTTTTGTCACTTCATATGGACGTCTTAGGTTTTCCGACTCCCCCTAGAACGGGTCCATGTCCACCACGCTAGAAAGTAATCGTCTCGCTGGAACTGATTTGATGTTGAAAAATCTTACGGTAACTGTTCCGAAGTATCCAAGTTTCTCTTGTCAAAGATAAGCCGGCGCCCCGCCACCCGTTGTCTAGCATTAACTAGGGACGAAATTGGTTATACTTGTAATGATGCTTGTATTGCTTGATATCGACGATAGACGTAATTGACCTGCAGGTTGAATCAATAAACATGATAATCCTGGCCGTAGATAACCATCAGCGATGTGACACGGCAACACAGTTGCTGTACCGAGCCAGCTAGTAATGATATATCGACAATCGTTTGCTGATCACTGCATGGGACAGGTGTGATTGACTAGCCGGCCAAAGTGATAAGCACATTTTTGGTGGAGACTGGAAATGGCCACCTCCTTTTCCATATTCCACCCATCAACACTTCAATTATTCCAAGAATGGAGTCGGGGTAAATTCGTTAGTTAGCCTCGCACCAGTTTATTGCATCTTCATGGCTTCCACTTCTCGACTGAATATATCATAATAATATAGCTAATCAATTACTACTGCGTCATATATTTCTTGGCAGAGGTGTTACAAAATTCAAGAACGAGTTTCAAATAGTAGAAAGAATCATGTTTAACTGTGAAATAATACTCATGCTACTGCAAAAGTGTTGTTTTTCAGGGGTTAACCTATACTCACTCATTCACCTCAACCACTGGCATCAAAAATTTGCCAAGGGACTATGATATAAGCGAGCACCAAAAATAACCATGTCAACCCTTCTCCCGCTCCTCCGGCTCGGATTTCTATCGTCCCGATGTCAACCTTGTTCGTTGCTAGCCTTCTATTCTAGAATCACAGGCGACAGCGCTTAGTCACTTCCACACTTGTATGTAGGCATGAAGAGTGTCTCACATTACCAAATATATCTGGCACAATCTCTGAAATAGATATTCACCGTGAGCCCATGTCTTGAATGTTCCATACTATCCGTAGTATTCAGACCCATATGTCAGGTTGATTGATATCACGTGTCTCAATCCCACATTCCAAACCTGGACCTGTTGCTGGGCCAACGCTGCACCTCTTTACTTTGAGTTCTAATCGTCACTAGAACTATAGAAAATCCAAGTCTTACTACAGCCATTCTGTATTCAAGCTAGACCGTTTTTATGCCACAAATTTTATCGTCACCAGGTCATCGCATGCCTATTCAGACATCACTTAACGAAAAGTATCATTTTAGCTCCCTGCATACCATTGACGACGCAAAAAAAACACCCTTCGACCAGCATAGCTCAAGCCGCTTCTCCTGCGGTTCAACATCTCCACCATGGCGAGACTGGCAGATATTTGTCCCTCCAGTGACGATGAACTACCTGATCTAAAAACGCTTATCGGGAAATCAAGCACCCGAGCAACAAAGAAGACAATCAAGCCAATGTCCTCAACTATCAAGTCTACGATTTCTAAGATCACATCCGGTTCTGAAACCAGGCGTGTTCGACGCTTCGGAGAGCCAACCCAACCCACTCCCAACCCACTCTTTCAGAAATGGAATTCGGAAGAACAAGAAAGCACAAGAGGGAGTCGAGGGAGCAAGTCGAGGACTGCAAGTTACGAGAAGAAGCAATCACGACAAACGACCCCAGTTGACGATCCTCACTCAGAGTCAGGATCGAGCTTTGGCTCTGAAAGAGAGACGGAGATGCCACAGACTCTTCAACAGCCGCGAAGGAGAAGAAACCAAAGGGTTGTAAAGGATTCTGATGATGAAAGCGACGAGGACTATGAATCTGAAAGGGAAACAGTGTTGACGAGGGTTCGGAGGCTTCAGAAAACAAAGATAAGCGCAGTGTCCATACCTATTCTGGATACGGGAAAGGGAATACCGCCAATTCGTTCGGAGAGAAAGTCAAGAGCATTGCTCTTCGCTCGTGAGATTGACAGCAATGCTGAGAGCGAAGGTAGCCAAGAGGAGGATGTAACAGAAGAGCCAAGTGTCTATCAAACTGCAGAGGAAAATTCTGACTCTGCTTCTGAGCTGAGCTGGCTGAATGACTCCCCCGAGCTCCCGGCAAGAAAAGGAGTACGATCATCTAGTAGCCAGTCATCAAAGACCATTGGCACCAAGGATCGTGTTCCATCGATCAAAAATGCTCCAACTCTTCGGTCAAAAGCTTTCGCGAATACGAACAATGGAAAGAACCCCGTTGTCGCGAAGAAGACTACCTCGAGCAAAGAGGTTGCTGCGTCAAGGAAGACTAGCCAAAGTGGACATCGACAAGCTTCAGGGACGACCACCGCTTCGGATCTCGCAGACACACTGTCCAAGCTACGGCTTCAGCTTGAAGACTTTTCGGATGAGGAAACCAAACTATCGAAGAAGGATGAGTGTACCACACCACCTAGTACCCCCCCCAAAGCAACCAAGCCTAGAGGACTCGCATCTCCAAGTAAGAAGGTACATATTCCCAAAACGCCTCATCGACCAAGTATGGATGCTTTTTGGAACCAAGACCTTGTCAACAACTGGAACGATCAGCACTCCCCACGCAAGCTCATACTGCCTCCTGTCACCAAGAGCCCCAGTAAGACGAGTCCAAAGAAGGACCCCAAAAAGGAGACCAAGAAGTCCTTCGATGCTAGAAAACATGCGCTGGCTGAGACCTTCCTAGCTGAACTTGATCAGGAGATCACGCAGGGTAGAATTGCTCAGCTTGCCGAGTCTACAGGTGGCGTCAAGCTAGTGTGGATAAAGACGCTCAATACGACTGCTGGACGAGCAAGTTGGCGCCGAGAGAGCATTCGGTCGGAACGCAAGGGGGACGTCGCCCCAGCTGAAGTGGTATACAAACACCACGCATCGATTGAACTCGCTGAGAAGGTTATTGATGATGAACACCGTCTACTCAATGTCATGGCGCACGAGTTTTGTCATCTCGCCAACTTCATGATCAGTGGTATTACAACAAACCCTCACGGCCGAGAGTTCAAGGCTTGGGCAGCGAAGTGCTCAGCTAAGTTTGGTGATCGAGGCATCGAGGTAACGACCAAACACACGTACGAGATCGATTTCAAGTACGTTTGGGAATGTGAAGAGTGCGGAACTGAGTTCAAGCGGCACTCAAAGAGTATTGATCCACAGAGACATCGATGTGGGAGTTGTAAGGGACTTTTGAAGCAGACAAGGCCCGCACCAAGAGGGGCAGCGGCAGGCAAAGCACCGACTCGATACCAAACATTTGTCAAAGAGCAGATGGCTGTTGTAAGAGGAGAGAACCCTGGTAGTCCTCAGAAGGTAGTTATGAAGCTAATTGCAGAGAAGTGGGCGAAGCAAGAGGGTGGCAAGACCGGAAACAAACGGTCTACTAAATTGGGAGTCGAAAATATAGTTGATAAGATGGTTGATCTAACCCTTGAAGCTGAAGCATAGAGGCGAGTTTGTTGTATTACACCTATTCTATGTTACAATGTACGTTTTCAAGATAACACAAGTCTATCTCCGCACTTTTACACAATGTAAAATCTCGCATCTACCTTTGAAATCGCACCATATGGTCTCAAATTATCTGTATTCAATTATTCTTTAATCATTATGAGATATTGAGTGATGGCCCTCCCCGAGTGCTACCCGATTACCCTCTGAATTGATAATACAAACTTTTAAGAATCTGTCACTAGTTAAAGCAAGAGTTTATTAATAAATACGTACGAAAAGCCTTGGGTTCAAACGCTATCCGCATTGGTGAGTTATTTCTCAAACACTTGATAGGCATTAAAAGTCACCGGTGTTTTCTACGTCGCCATGGTTTCATAAGACCATTATGACTTCTTGACATAATCGTCTCCAGTACCACAAGTATACTCTTTCCTGCATGTTCCAAAACAAAATCCATAATTGTGTATTTATCCATCGACAAAGAAAACGTGTCATAAGTCGTGGTAGTCATCTCATGATATCCCAATTCTTTCCACTTCACACTACGTGCTAAATGTGCCCTTCAATTCCATACCGACTAACCCCTCCTTGCTTTTCAAGATTCACCAAAAAGACCCCAGTCCCTGATCTTGAACGTTGACCAGATGGTGGCAGAATACTCAACAGCATCACCAATGAGCTTACCCTGACGTCCCAGCTCAAGGTCAACCTCTGATTCGTCGTACTCTCCCTTGATATGCGGTACATTAATGGTGATAAGAATATCGGTCTTGGCCTTCTCGAGTCGCAGAAGGGTCAGAATGATAGCTGTGAAGTCGGGCGCAGATGTTGAGTCTCGAGACTGGTTCACACGAGGAGTCTGTGTGGAAATAAGTGTATAGGCGGGAGTACCGGGTCTAAGGAGATCAGCAATTGCCGCTTTCGAACCCAATACTAAGAAACATACTCTAGATTCGAGAATTCAGTCTCGGCAGTGTTCCAGATCTTGACGGTATCGATATCCGATCCAACCATATCTTCGAGATGAGTTGTCATGGCACGACCATCAACTTCGGGGCCTGAGCCTGAGCCTCCAACACGCTCGGTGATGTCGAAGATGATGCTGGTGAAGCCATCCTGATCGATCCACACTTCTTGGTTATCGGGGACTTGTCGCAACTTGCTACAGCGCATACAGTCAGCACACAGAAAGTTTTAGGCGCAAATGGAACTGAACACGAACCTGACGTCGGCAAACTTGGCGGGCAGATCGCAGGTGATTGCGCCGCCAAAAAGAGGCGTGTTGACGTACTCGGGCATGCTTGTCGAGCGGACTTGATGGTTTTGTACGGTTCGTGACTTGGAGGTTTGTCGCAAATTCAATGTGTAGATCGTACTACGCAGGTAGTTGAGGAAGAGTCCAAGGGCAAAAGTTGGAGTATATATGCTTCGGAGGGTCAAGCTCGTGACTTGTACGGGTACTGATACAGAAAATCTTGGCAAGAAGTGCTACCAGGTAGAAACTGGGCGCCTGAAAGTGGGCGAAGAGTGATGGATCATGGGTTGGTACGGTTATGCCTTGGGAGCACAGGCAACTCTACTTGGTTTGGAGGAGCTGAGGTGACCCCACCGAGATGAGGATGACGTAAAAATCAAGGCGCAGAAGCTTCACAGAACAGCACATGCAAGAGCTCTGAAAACGACCAAAAAGAGCATTATGAGGCTTAAGAAATTGTGAAAATGAAAAAGGAACCTAAATATAATACTTTCTTGAGGACAGAAACCAAAAGAGGAAGCAAAAATCAAAACTCGAATCTAGACACTCTAGATGAATGGTTTCCAAAGATTAGGTGAATGGAGTCTGTTGGGCCAATCCCACGGTCACATCTGGTAAAAGGCAAGAGGTGAGTTCGATGGGAGGTCCCACTCCGAAAGAGAGCAGTGTAATTAAGACCTATATACCCTTATTCTTTATGTCAGCAGCCAATCATACCTCACTCCAACGGCCCCTCATAGCTGCTGCACCTGGCTCAGTGTTACCTCATATAACAATCTGATCCTTCAATTGATTATTGAACTTTTAACTCCTTTGTTTTTCCCCTTCCATTTTACTCGGTTAAAAAGAAATTTTTAGAATCAACGGCAAAATGACCTCCTGCATTTTCTGTCGCATTATCAAGGGTAAGAGAAGGGGGAGAAGGACGATATGATTGAGTAGGAGAGCGTGCGGGGAGATGCTGAGGGGAGTATGTTGAGGATGTTCATCAGCTTTTGTCTTGTTTCTGGTCATCATGATAGCTGACTTGAATTTCAATTAGGTGATATTCCCTCTTTTAAACTATTCGAGAGTGACAAGACTCTCGCTTTCCTCGACATTGGTCCTCTCAGCAAGGGCCATGCTGTATGTTCTCAACAGCTCACGTCATGATCCCCACTGACACCATATAGCTTGTTATTCCCAAGTACCACGGTGCCAAGCTGGCCGATATTCCTGACGATCACCTCACCGAGATTCTAGTCAGTAGTCTTGTATCCAAGATCAAGTTCAACCTCTAATGCGGTTTATAGCCTGTTGTCAAGAAGATTATCAATGCGACTGGTGCCACTGATTACAACATCCTCCAGAACAATGGCCGTATTGCTCACCAAGAAGTCGACCACGTAAGTATATACACTTTTCTTTGAAACAAAAAGCTGACATAAATTCCAGGTTCACTTCCACATGGTAAGAAGATCAACCGGAATATCCTTAAGCTACGACTAACAAATACCCAGATTCCGAAGCCCAACGAGACCGAAGGTCTCGGGGTCAAATGGCCTACAAAGCCTGCTGATATGGAACAGCTCAAGGCTTACTGTGAGGAGCTCAAATCCAAGATTTAAAGTGCCTCACAGTATGGATGTTAGGCAGTGTTCAAATGGGACCTGGGTTCATGAAGCCGTCTAGTATTATTGTCTGGCCACCACGTACCATCCTGCGCCCGCCAAATCAACCTGATTATCTATCACACAAGTCCTTTTTGTGCTTCATACGTCTAGTCTAGGTCATCAGCAGAAGTGCTGGCTCCTGTGGCAGCCGGTGGCTTGAGGGAGTACCAGTCAGTCTTGCCATCACTTTGAATCGCACCCTGTCTGTCGTAGAGTGTTCGTGCTCGGACGTATGGGTCAAGGTTCCAGTAATCCTCCTTGAGAAGCTTTGCTATCTTCTCGCGCTCAGTCTTGATCTGTTTGCCTTGCTCACCCTCAGGATGACGAATCCATTCCCTAGTTGCATGCTCAAATTTCTTGACCAACTCCTCACGATCAGTCAACAGACGATCTCGGGTTTGCGTGTCCTTCATCTTGTCGTTTTCGCCTGCGATAGGATCGATATATTTGTACTCCCAGTTCTCATCACCCTCAAGCTCCTTGATCAGGTGGTCTGGAGCAATGAACTCCTCGAGTTCGGCTCGGTTGTTGGTGAAGTGAACCTTGGCCGCCACAACAGGATCAAGCCAGCCACGAATGACCTTCCAGATACCTAACTACCAGTCAGTTTTTTTTCCCTCCTCCTTGTTTCAAGTTCAGCAACATACCTTGGAAAAGCCAGGGAGCCTTGTGCACCAGAACAGCACCTAGCGACTCGGGATAGTTGGCCTCGAAGCATTTGATCATAAACTTAACAGGTGTGTAGTCCATGTTGGCCATAGAGAAGCCGGTCATATCGAAAACAATGCACTGCGTTTCAATGTCAGTGTTGATCTGAAATATAGGCCAGAAGCACTTACAGCAGTATCAACAGGGGGCTGGAGGGTCATGCGAGCTGTCTCAATGATGTAGACTGTGTACTTTTCCAGACTTTCTTCGCACTCTTGTCCAGCCTTGTGCAGCCGAACTCGAACAACGCAGATAGGTCGACCTTGCTTGTCGGTGCCATGTAAGAAGCTCTTGCCCATTCGGAGTTGCTTCATCATATCGGCGCTAACTTGCTTGGTAGGAGAGTCGGTCTTCTCGTCCTCAATCGCAACAGCATCTCCATTCTTCATAATATCAGAATCGACCTTCATGTCGTTATGTCTCCAGTGCATAGTGGACACCAACATAACGAGGGCCTTCTCAACATCCCATTTTCGTGCTCGGAGGAAGCGTAGAACCAGGGCGTCAGGGTGATCATGCTTCACCATAGTCCATATAGTATGGCGAATGGTTTCAGGGGACTCATTGGCCAGGGTTTCATGGAATTGCTTTGTCTCATTGTACTTGTCCTCTTCAGCAGATGCTTCAGTTGGCGTGGAAGTACCAGACTTGCCCTTCTTAAACATACCAAATCCTCGCTTCTTCTTGAGATCGGCCTCTGCTGGGCTTGCCTCCTCCTTTTGGGGGAGGAGGCTAGCACCAGGGCTCTCCTCGCCGGCCACGCCAGTGAGTTGGAAGATAGCAGTCCATAGCTTGCGGAGCTTTTCCTCTTGCTCAGGAGTCAGGTTCCCTGGGCGTCCAGGGGGTACTTGAAAAGACATTATCTCGAATTCTTCTTCGATGTCTTCTGGTGATTCTTGTTCAGTGGGGCTTCCTACAGGCCAAGTTGATATAGCAAGAACAGCCGTAATGACCGTTACGACTACAACAACTGAGTAAAAAGAGTTGGCTTCCAGGTGAACTTTGCCACTTGAGTTTGAGCCGGGTCTGCTGTATGATCTCCGGGTGATGGCAATTGAATGAGTGAGGTTCTTCGAACTAGCTAAATGAGACCTTGGGCCCGCAAGATGTCTGGCAGAAGCGATGCTCCTAGCAAATACAGGGGTTGTTCGCGATTTGGTAAGGGGGCACCTCAGTAAGCTAGAGGAAAGGACAGATGAGCGTCGCCAGATGTGGCGCGAAAGTGGCTGAGGAGAGGAGGTAAAAGGGCTATACGAGCATAGGTTCCGAGCCAGTTGAGTCCTCATAGGTGAAAGGTAGAGAAGAATATGTCAGATTTGCAAACGCGTACTGTACACATGCGCCGCAAAACTTAGTAGGCAGGAAATCAATGTGGTCGTTTATGGGGATTTTTAGAGTGCGGGACACCCCTTCTTGGCGTCGTATTGGCTCCACCGATCCTCGAAACTGTACGTGCGAACAAGAGCAATCCTCCACGAGAGGCCTCAAGAAGTGACAATGGAGATAAGTTTCGGGTTAATATTGAGGTGATACGAGCGTAATAAAAGAGAAAATACCCGTTGATGCTGAAGGTGTGTTCGGAACTTGCAAGGCTCCGGCCCCCGCGGATGGGAAGTGCATGGATCAAATATTGACGTAGGGCAATTGTTAGTGTCCGGAGTACTCGGGACCAAAAACAGGAGGCCTATTAATGTTGGTATTGTTGGATCACGCACCTCTAAACCCATTTCTAATTTACGGAACAACTGAGAAATTATACACAAATCGCTCATTGCCATCGACGATACTGTATGGAAATGATCGGAGGACAAGTGTTAGAGTGGCTGTGATCTACCCTACAGATGAAGCTAACAACAACTTAAAGACAAAGAAATTTTGCGACATTCGATAGTCAAGGGGCACCCATGCCTCACAGACGATGTCAAATGAATGCTTTTTAACATAGTATTGTTTCTGGCCAGAATCTCCCTATCATGGGTGTTGTTATATTCGATTCTTGTATCATATCGTGTGTCGCAGGCACAAAGGCCCCCTGAATGAATGATTGCTCACGCGACATGACCAATGGGTGAATATCAACGAGGTACGATTAAAAATACCATACAGCACCCCATGTAAGATGAGTCTGTCAAAGTCGTGCTCAAGAGGAAATGTCTATGGAATCTTTGGTTAATTGGTACCAAAGTAAGCCGTGTTATAAAACACCTACAGTACTATCTGCACAAGAGAAATCGTCATGGGGGAAAGCCACACCTACTGGTAGCCACATCCTGAAACGAATTGCGGGGGCGCCACAACAGAGATGTTTGTTGACTTTCCGACACTATAACTTCAGATCACGATCTCAAATTTACGAATCACACTACCAGCACTCCGCCACGAATAAAGAGCAACACGCAAAAACAAACCGAAGGAGAAGAAAGACATATCAAACTCTACTAAAATGTCCACTACACCTATCGACCCTAGCAAACGCTCCAACTCTCGTTCTCGAACGTCACGTCCTACCACCCCACTACGACCTTCGTCGCGATCATCCTTCCGCGAGTCTGCACGAGGTGCTGGGGAACACGATGCGCCATTCCCATTGAATGCATTTGAACCAGCCTTTGCTGAGCTTTCTGATGCCATGGCTGACCTCGAAGCGAATATGATGCACTTTCAGCTTATGCATGAGAGCTTAGCGAGATTCAGCGAATCGTTTGCGAGTTTCCTTTACGGTCTGAACATGAATGCCTTTTGTGTTGATTTCCCAGAGGTATGTATATTGAACCTGCCTGGGTTGGATATGTATGATGTTGTGATTCTAAACCTGATTCTCTTAGGGACCCGTTCCAGAATCTTTCCGTCGAGAGAGAACTCAACCAGAACCGGCCGTGACCCCTTCAAAATCCGAGGCTGATGTGGAGATGACATTCATGTAAGTTCTTCTCGGAACTGTTTGTCATCCCTTCTAACTGAACCCTAGGACAACCGACACGTCATTTGTTGAGAACCCACCTACAACCACGAAATCCTCCAAGTTCACAACACCAGAGCCCCCGAAACGTCAATCTCGTCTCCCCGCAGCTCCAGGTCGAGGAACATCGTCTAGAGGAAGATCGACCCGAGGTGTTGGACGTGGTCGGCCTAGTGGGTTGGCCAGAGCGCGCGGTCGTGGTGTCAGATGAATATGATTCAGATATCAACAAAAATATTCCAAAACGCCATCTGTAATGCCACAAAAATCAAGCCTAGCTCCGATGCGCCTTCGGATCCTCCAACCCCCACTTTAGCGTGCTATCAAGAATTTATTGTCGAATTATATCTAGGCGTCCATTGCAACATCGTTGTCTGCGTTCGCAAATGTGCGCTTTCGGTCGCCGTTATCTGTTCGCAAGCCGACAGCGGCTTCGGCCTCCTTCTGAGTGTAAGGTCCTTCGGCGATCTGCTTGAGTCTATTGAATAATTAGTACAAATGCTAGAATAGACCAATGGATACTCATTGTAAACCAATATAAGACATACCTGCGCTTGTGAGGCTTTCCTTTTTGATGCGACGCTAGAGTAGCATCCGTCTCAAACCACTTGGAGCATTCAACACAATAGTGACGACCGAGACCGGGAAGGTCCTCAGCAGCCTTTGTCTCCATGAATTGCTTCAGGTGCTTCGGCGACATGATGTCGGCCTTGACCTGGTCGACATCGCGAGTCTTGCGCCTTGTCTTGGTAATTGTTCGCTTATTTGTGACACCCATCTTAGCGGTAACTTGAACGGATGCGATGGCTTGAAGCACGCTGATGAAAGTGGTGGTGATATATCTCCAATGCTTCAAGCTGGTAGGTGGTGGAGGTTGGCGAATTTCGAAAAAAAGTTTTGGTGGGGCTGACTTGATAAGGTGATAAGTTGGATGCGGGGCAGCACAGCCGCAGGGATTGAGGCTGGTGTCTGGACCGTTGAATCGAGTCGTGCTAATGAAACAAATATTGACTGTGGTTTACAACAATTCTGAAAATAAAATCAGACAAAAGAAAGAAGTTCTCTCAAGACCTCCTATGCAAGTCAATTGTAAATTCTGATGCCATCCAGTAGCATTTCGGCCTTTGAAAGTACGGTACAGATAGGTAGAAGTCAAATGCCTTGACCTTTAGGTGAATACCATTTGTGCGAAGTAAATTGGAGGAAATAATCTTCAAGTATTGATTTTTTGCTCTTTTCCTGTAGGGTTTCCGTTCTATGTCTCTTAGTATTGGCCGTGATGTTTTCTTAGCTTTGAAAAATACGGCACTTGGGGTATTAGCATTGTATAAGAGCTATCACATTCATGTGAGAACATGCCCTGGGCACTGCTCTTAATATCATGTGCAATACCAGCGGTAGGCCGATGCATTGAAATATGCTGCGACATGGCCCCAAGAAGAGAACATGATATGCCTTTGTTAACCCCCTTGACAGTTGATATGTACATATCACATGCTCAGCCTCCAAGCTTTCCCAGGCACGATATGGGAATTGGCCGGGCCTTGGTGACATCCGGCGGATAGCGGGTCTGGGGTCTCCGGCTCCGGGAACAGGATCGGCAAAGAACAAGTTAGATCTCAAGTCTTAAGGAATAAGAACAGTAATAAACCTTGCACGGTTGGATGGACGCTTGCATTGCCGTCTGCGCAGTGAACTAACTAGACTATTTGATTATGGTGATCGGCTGATAGTGCTTCATCAATATTGTGGGTTACAACACAAGGAGTTCATATGTGATGCGGCTTAAAAGGTGGAAAATTGAATATCATCGGCTCCAAGAACGGGTATTGGGATTATAATCGCCTCCGTTGCCATTGGATAATACTCATGAACAGGGCGGTCTGCGGCATGACATTTTGCAGAACCACAATTGGGGTGTGTGGAAGGACGCAGGGCGTTGGGTTTGGTGAATGCTTCAGAAATTCCCCTCATTTAAGGACTACCCCAAATTCCCTCAACTGTTCGCAGATGAAAATTGAATTCCGAAAAAGAGCGTTTGAAGCAAAAAATTGATCGGTGACCGAGCATCACGACCTCGGAGTATCGCATGTGCGAAGGGATATATCCGTTCAGCGGCGACCGAAGGTAAAGCCGCTGGCCCGAGGAACAATTGCGACCAAACCCTGTGAAGCGAGTCAGAATTTTGGCCAACCAGAGATCATCTTTTGTCATTGTTTGAGAGGTTCCGGGGCATGATGGAAGCCTAGACCGTTTCGGGGGGCCCACGATGCGGAAATTACATCATGGTCCGGGGCTCACGCCGTAACGGGTGCCCGCAAGACCGAGGTAACAGCAGCTGCCTCGCAACCAGAGGAAAAAAAGAGAATCAAATCGTGGCTTCCATAGGGACGATGAATTCTGTGTCGATGAGATGAGAATGATGTTAACAGTAGAATCATATACATATAAGAACACTGATACCTTTATGAGGATCTATTCAAGCTTTGATAACGGGTTTCATGTAATAATTTAAATCAAAGAAATACATAAACTTTACATCTGTTTCTTCATTGAGCTAAAATATAAAACCCAATTGCTGCATTAACCCAGATAAACACATGACCGGCTGAAGAGCATAAAATCCTTACCTGCTCGGCAGCACATTCCCCCACCTTCTTCCTTCAACCCACTCGAAAAGCTTCAACTTCTTCAGTTGAACATTCGCAATTACCCTTCAAGCAAACATCGAGTCAATTATCGACCGATATTGGGTCGTAAGTCAATCACCAAACTGACTATCGTCTTAAATCCCTCTCGCTCACAAGAGTCCATCACAGCACCATAATCGCAATGCTTGCCACACGCCAGGTTCTGGGCAACATGTCCCGGAGCCGCGCCCTTGCTGGCGCCGCCTCTGGCTTCCGCCGCATGGCCACAGTCTCAGATAACCCCCTGGACAAGAAGGTAAGCTTTACACTGCTCGATTGCCATCTCTTGATCCCCTGACTCGAAGCTTGGTTACTCCTCTCGTGCTCTGCCATTCAAGCACCAAACGTCATGGCACATTGGCCAGTTCGGCTGCGATTCCACCGGCAATGCCGTGGCCCTAAATGCGCAACTGACAACTCAATGGCAATAAGAGAATATGAAGCCATTTCATGGAATCAGAGATACGCGAGATATGAGAACGGGGAAGAACAATTAGGCTAACCTGCTCTGCTACGTAGGTCCGACAGAACAACTGGGAGGAGGGTAACTACATCAACTACAAGAAGATGTCTGACAACCTCGACATCGTTCGTGCTCGTCTGAACCGACCTCTGGCCTACGCTGAGAAGATTCTGTACTCTCACTTGGACGACCCTCACGGCCAGGACATCCAGCGTGGTAAGAGCTACCTCAAGCTGCGACCTGACCGTGTTGCTTGCCAGGATGCCACCGCCCAGATGGCTATCCTTCAGTTCATGTCCGCCGGTATGGACAAGGTTGCCAACCCCACCACTGTCCACTGTGATCACTTGATCGAGGCCCAAGTTGGTGGTGCTAAGGATCTTGCTCGCGCTATTGATATCAACAAGGAGGTCTACAACTTCCTTTCTACTGCCTGTGCCAAGTACAATATCGGTTTCTGGAAGCCCGGCTCTGGTATCATTCACCAAATTCTTCTCGAGAATTACTGCTTCCCCGGTGGTCTTCTTATCGGTACTGATTCTCACACTGTCAACGGTGGTGGTCTTGGTATGGCTACCATTGGTGTCGGTGGTGCTGATGCTGTCGATGTCATGGCCGACCTCCCCTGGGAGCTTAAGGCCCCTAACGTTATTGGTGTCAAGCTCACCGGTCAGCTCAACGGCTGGACTGCTCCTAAGGGTAAGAATGACTGTGGCCCTTTCTCAGCCATGATTACTGACATTCTCCAGACATTATCCTGAAGGTTGCCGATATCCTCACTGTCAAGGGTGGTACTGGTGCTATCGTCGAGTACCATGGTCCTGGTACTGATGCCATCTCTTGTACCGGCATGGCTACTATTTGCAACATGGTAAGTGACTCTTATACTTTCACAGAGTTCTAGGCTAACGTACTCCAGGGCGCTGAAATCGGTGCCACCACCTCCGTCTTCCCCTTCAACGACCGCATGTACGACTACCTCGCCGCCACCAAGCGAAAGGAGATCGGTGACTTCGCCCGTCAGTACGCCCACGGTCTCAAACCCGACGAGGGTGTCGAGTACGATCAGCTCATCGAGATCAATCTCAACGAGCTCGAGCCCCATATCAACGGCCCCTTCACTCCTGATCTGGGTACCCCCATCTCCAAGTTCAGCCAGGCTGTCAAGGAGAACGGCTGGCCCGAGGAGCTCAAGGTCGGTCTTATCGGATCTTGCACCAACTCCTCTTACGAGGACATGACCCGTGCTGCTTCCATTGCCCGTGATGCCCTCAACCACGGCATCAAGGCCAAGTCTGCCTTCACTGTTACCCCCGGTTCCGAGCAGATTCGCGCCACCATTGAGCGTGATGGTCAGCTCCAGACCTTCGAGGAGTTCGGTGGTATCGTCCTTGCAAACGCTTGCGGTCCTTGCATTGGTCAGTGGGACCGACGCGATGTCAAGAAGGGTGAGGCCAACTCTATCATCTCTTCCTACAACCGTAACTTCACTG
The DNA here is from genome assembly GCA_002980475.2 of Fusarium beomiforme. NCBI lineage: Eukaryota > Fungi > Ascomycota > Sordariomycetes > Hypocreales > Nectriaceae > Fusarium > Fusarium beomiforme. Next base: position 46,296 of record PVQB02000667.1, on the reverse strand, counting down.
GCCGAAACGATGGTAACCCCGCCACTCACTCTTTCGTCGCCTCACCCGATCTGGTCGTCGCCATGACCATTGCCGGCTCCCTCCACTTCAACCCTCTCACCGATACCCTGAAGGATAAGGACGGCAAGGAGTTCAAGCTCGCCCCTCCTACCGGTGATGGTCTCCCTAGCCGAGGCTACGACCCCGGCCAGGACACCTACCAGGCCCCTCCCACCGACCGTGCCAGCGTTACTGTCGATGTCGCCCCTACCTCCGACCGTCTCCAGATCCTCACCCCCTTCCAACCTTGGGATGGCAAGGATGCCAAGAACATCCCCATTCTCATCAAGGCCAAGGGCAAGACCACGACTGACCACATCTCCATGGCCGGTCCCTGGTTGAAGTACCGTGGTCACCTTGACAACATTTCTAACAACATGTTGATTGGTGCCATCAACGAGGCCAACGGTGAGGCCAACAAGATCAAGAACGCCACCACCGGTGAGTGGGGTGCTGTTCCCGCTGTCGCCCGTGACTACAAGGCCAAGGGCATCAAGTGGGTTGTCATTGGTGACTGGAACTATGGTGAGGGTTCTTCCCGAGAGCACGCTGCTCTTGAGCCCCGTCACCTCGGTGGTCTTGCCATCATCACCCGATCTTTCGCCCGTATCCACGAGACCAACCTGAAGAAACAGGGTATGCTTCCTCTTACCTTCCAAGACCCCGCCGACTACGACAAGATCCGACCCGATGACAAAGTCGATGTTCTTTGCACTCAGCTCGCCGTTGGCAAGCCCCTTCCCCTTATTGTCCACCCCGCTGATGGCAGCCCATCTTTCGAGATCCCTCTGTCCCACACCTTCAACGAGGCTCAGATTGAGTGGTTCAAGAACGGTTCTGCCCTCAACACCATGGCCAAGGCTGCCAAGAACTAAAGAAGGAATGAAGTAAAGAAGAGCAAATTGATATTTTGGGTAACATACGGCGTACATCCTGATGTTCTCGATTGGGTTTCGAGAGCAGACAGTAGAGGGGTATTCAACGGACATTATAAGTCTAAAATGTTGAGCGCCCATGTCTTTTACATATTTGTAGCAAAGGAATAGCCATGCTTTCATTAGTTGTAACAAAATTCTAACTGTTCAAACATATTTGTCTTCAAATGATGCTTTTTTAGGAAAAGCAATAATGCGCTGTTGAACTAAATGCTATCACCCCTTGCGAGGTCTCAAGCTCAACATTTGAGCATTTCTTGAAAGTTTGCCAGGTCTGAGTCTTCTGAATTTCCTCAAACTAAAACCATCCAAAGCAATCACATCACTAAGCTCCCATATCAACCGTGGCCGTGCGCTGGTCACGTGCCCGCCCATCAGCCACACCTCGACTCAAGGGCCAAGGATCCGTTGTCCAGTTTGACTTACCATCGTCCTGCGAATGTTTTTCAGGGCGTAGAAGTGATTTGCGGTTTCGACTGGTGTTTATTTCTTATTTTATAAACTTGGGGTCATACTTGTCCCTCGATCCTTTTATCCTCTCCATCTCCTCATCACATTCCCTTAAAACAAGGATCGTCCGGCTGCTCCGAGCAGCACGAAGCTCTTAGAAATGCGACCCCGTCTTCAGAACTTCAACGCTTTACGAGCTCGATCATATCTAACAAGGTTGCCGCTATTTACACGACTTATAATCCTCGCTATTGTCGCTCTCTCGATCGCGTCGTTACAGTCAGTCTGGAACTTGCGGGAATGGGGAGCCCTTATCCCTGAAGAGATTAGCATTACAAATGGTACTACCAAGCGATATTGAAGCTTTGCGCATTTGCTAACGAGACTCTCTAAAGCATATCGGTTATCGACCTTCCCACTAATACATCTAAATCTACTCCATGCTGTCCTCAACCTCGCGGCACTTACTCCTCTTATGGACCGATTCGAGAACGAACATGGCACCTTGACATCCCTTGCCTTGTTCTTTGGGCGTAAGCAGAACTGGATCTATTGATGAGGTATAGACTGACTCTTTGACTTCAGCCCTGACATCGATACCGGCTGTCATGTATGTCCTGATCGAGCGATGCATATTCCGAGCAAACCACGGTGTTCTAGGAGCAAGGTACCATTTCACAGAAGATTCCAGATAGGATTTAAGCTAACATTTGTTTTAGCATGTGGGTATTTACTCTTCTGGCGATGGAGTCTATTCAGACATACAAAACCAACCCCCATTTCGTTGTCGGTACTGTCCATATCCCAACATGGACTACCCCCTTAATTGTGAGTATGGTCGTGAGGGCATTAGTACCCGGTACCAGTCTTCTTGGCCATCTATGTGGAATTGCAATTGGATACGTTGGTAAGTTTTGTAGTTACCGCCATGATCTGAACGATTCTGATAACTAGAATAGCTGGCTTTGGTTATGCCAAGCTACTCGCTCCCCCTGAGTGGGGTCTTCGATGGGTTGAGAATCGACTCAACCTTCTCAAGATTCTCCCACACTATGTTAGTATTGACAAGACCACTTATGGTCGATTTGGTGTTTTGCCCACGGCCAACCGCCCTGGTCCCAGTGGAAGTGCAGCGACGGAGCTCGTTGGTACAACCCAGCGCCTCGGACCTTAAACGAGCATACATGGTACGCGTATACTTGTGAGTAACTGTAATGGTACGGAAGTGCTTATTGCACGCCCTTTTTGGAATTGTACTATAGAAAGGCATTTTCGTAGGGTCTCTTATGTTAGGGATTGGCGTAGCGATTAAAAGCAAAGTAATGAATGGACAGACGGTTTTATGTATCTAGTCATCTGGATTTTTGTCATGTTTTGTTTTAGGTATTATTATAATGGATGAAGCAATAATCAGATAGGGGATGAAGTACTTCCAAGACTGCCATGACTTCTTTTAACACTAATATCGAACTTCTTAAATGCTAATTGTCTAAGCTTTACTCAATCTCAATGACTTATGATACTGTAGCTCTCGATCTACACAACCCCGGTAGCTGCATCAACTGCCCCGCATCCACTACAGGCGGCCCGCAGCCCAACCCCTGATGCTGGGGAAGCTTCCACTAAATGTAATAGAAAGCTGTCATGAAGGTACGTACCCTCTTTCATGATTGCATGTCTCCTAGAGGCTAAGGAAGCTTAACGATACGATATCCTCAACTCAAGCATTGAAAAGACCAAGCTTTCATCACAAAGACGTTGGTCCAATCATGTCGCGGCTACTCTGTATGAAGCTTAATTCTTCCCTCCCCTATTCGGAGCCTTGCTAATATGTTTTACAGCATCAGCGCTCTCGCTGCGTCGCGATCCTCGTATTCTAAAGTTGCCCCCTTACCTGTCCTTCCTTTGCATCGCGGTCGGTGTAGTCTGGCTCTTTCTTCTGCCATTGAACGAATATTCGCGTCGAACATACATATCTGAGAATGCTCTGCTGCCAGGTCAAGTGCATACATATTTTGGGGGTAGCGAACAGAACATATTCCGCGCGTACCGACATGAGGTTGACGATGTAGTCGACAAGAATAACTATGAGTGCGTCTTGAACTTGGATATGGAATGACTGGAACAAATACTGATGTGATTGGATGACAGGATCAACGACAGGCTGGACAAGATTCTTACTGGTGTGGGATTGAAGGTTGGCCGTCAAAACTACACCTACCACTCGGCTGGCCATGAATACTCAGGACAAAACCTCTACGCAATCCTGCAAGCTCCCCGTGGCGACGCTACCGAAGCAATTGTGTTAGTTGCTGCATGGAAGAACGTTGAAGAGCAGCTCAACCGCAACGGTGTATCTCTGGCATTGACTTTGGTCCGTTACTTCAAGCGTATGTACCCTTCGGAAACTCAAAACAGGCGATGGATGCTGACATAGTACAGGCTGGTCACTCTGGTCCAAAGACATCATTCTTGTTGTTCCCCCAGACAGCAAGACCGGCACACAGGCTTGGGTTGACGCATATCATGATGCTCATAACCCTGATCTGGTGGCTCCTTTACCCCTCAAGTCCGGCGCCCTTCAGGGAGCCCTAGCTATCGACTACCCTCAGGAACAGAGCTTCAAGTCTGTACATGTGATCTACGATGGACCCAATGGACAGCTTCCCAACCTTGATCTTACCAACTCTATCGTTAACATTGCCGGTGGTCAGATGGGCATGGGTACTTCTATCCAGAAGATGATGGAGCATAAGGGTAACTACCCTGATCGTCTAAAAACTATGCTGCGTGGTATGCTCAACCAAGGTCTTGGCTACGCAGCTGGTGCTCATAGCAGCTTCATTCCTTATCACGTTGATGCCGTGACACTTCAGCCTTATGGCGAAGGATGGCATGATGAGATGGCCATGGGTCGTCTGGTTGAGGGCTCATTCCGAAGTCTGAACAATCTGCTTGAGCATTTACATCAGAGTTTCTTTTTCTATCTGCTGATGCAGACGGATCGCTTCGTCAGTATCGGCACCTATCTTCCTAGTGCCATGTTAATTGCTGCCAATTTTACCATTATGGCCATCTCTCTTTGGGTCAAGAGTGGTCAGTCACCAGCGACGCAGAAACCCAAGGAGAAGGATTCTACCACATCTGCTGAAGCAACACAAGCTGGTAGAGATCTGTTTGTTCCGCTTGGTGTTGTTGCTGTCTGCCAGGGTCTTGCAGCGGTGCCTCTTTACATCTTCAACCACCTTCCTGCTGGCGTGAGTGACCTCAAATAGCCTCCTCCGAGTCTGATACTGACAATTCCTAGTTACTGTCGCCCGCCTTCGCTGGCTTCTCTGTCATCTCAGCGATCCTACCCTTCGCTATCTCTCGTCTTCTAACACTTGTCACCAAGCCCACGTTGCAACACTTCCAACTCACAAAGTCTTTCTCCCTTCTCGTTCTAGGCATGTGTCTTTCTACTCTCGCGACTCTCAATTTCTCACTCGCTTTTCTTATTGGCGTGCTCTCAAGCCCACTCAGCTTCGTCCAGCCTGTCAAGAACCCTGGCCTTCGTTGGTCTCTGGCTGGTGTCCTCAACGTCATAGCACCACCTACAGTCATGTACGCTGCGGCCCAGATCTGGGACATCAGCATCGCAAATTTGTTGAAGGAGGCCAGCTTTGGCTGGAATGTCTGGGGCATGTATACACCCGTTGTGGTGTGGTGCCTATGGTGGCCTGCGTGGCTGGTGGGTATGGTCAATGTTTTTGGTGAGATTACTGCTTGAAAAAAATGATCGGAGGCATGGGCTATAGGATAGGAAGCAAGGCGAATATTGCAACGTCATGATGGTAATTTTCACATTTTTTTTCTTCTTCAAATTTTAGAATAGGCACATAGACATAGGCAAGTTTCAGAATTTATAGTCTTTCCTAGGGCAAAGGGTCATCATCTGCCCATAGACAAGTTTCTATTCGTCTATACTGTACATTCGTTCGTTTTGTTTGCCCTGTGTTCTCTGGACCATACTCGAATTGAGAACTCCTTTACGCAGCCCACACGTCCTTGCCAGCCGACTCGATCCAGTTGCCGAGTTGGTTGACGCTTGAGTCCCAGTCAAGCAGTCGCTGGCGCATTGCGGCAATCTGCTTCATGTCGAGCACCTTGGGTTGAACCCATGTAATTTGAGCTATGCCGTCCACTTGGTCAATAGTTCCTCGCAACAGGCCTAGACTAAGAGCCTTCATAATGAGATGCTCAATCTCCTCAGGTCGAACCTTGGTCTCCTGAGCGATAGTGGCAAAGGTGAGAGTGCGGTCGTGGGGAGGGCGACGGAAAACAGCCTCAGTCAGGGCGGAAAGGTAGATCTTTTGTCGAAGATGCGTGGCGTTGTTCTTAAGAAGCTTGTTTGACTCGACGCGATCTGACAGCTGATCATAAGCATCGAGATCGCCACGGTTGAAGGCAAAGAGTAGATCACGCATCCAAGAATGCTCGCTCTTGGCAAGGACGTCAAGGATCGGGTGAAGCAGAAGCTCTCCAAAGTTGTAGATGCTTGTCGAAACAAGAGCAGCGATACTGAGATGGTAGGCTCGCTTGTGTCGCTCCTCAGCAGACAGAGTATTAATATCGATGCAGGCAAGGTAGAGGAGAGCAGTACGGTAGTAGTTGGAGAAGTCCATCTTGCGCTGAAGGGGGTCAGTGGGGTTCATTTAACATCCAAACTCTGGGATCAAGTGCGTACCTGGTAGTAGATGGCATTTGCATCATAGAAAGCAGCGTGGACCACATTCTCTACAGAGTCAAAGGAGTCCAGTATCCTCTCGGCCGTATCAAGATCCTTTCGCGCAGCATCTAGCTCCTCCAAGTCCAGCTTTGCTTGGGCAACAGCAACCAAAGCATAAACGTAAGCATCCTGAGAGTTCTCGTTGTTGACCTTTTTGGCGACTGATTGCAAGAAAGAAAGGCGCTGCTCGTCCTCTATATCATTTGAACACCATCGGTCAGCAAGCCGCCGGCTTCGGAATATTCAGCCTTGAAATCTCACCTTCACACTCTGTTGCTGCCTTCAATGCTAGTTCCACAAGCTTCAACTGGTTGATCTTGTCGGCAAACTTGAGAATAAAAACTCTGTAGAATGATAGTCGTTGAGGGGCGCTCGCGGGATGGCTGAAGAACTCGATGAGAGCCTCAGTGAGCTGGTGCCAGAGCTTGCGCTCCCAGAAGTTCTCAAAGTCGAGAATGAGCGGCTGGAGCTCTTCTGGGGCTTCATCGCGCTGCTCGGAAAGAAAATCGGAAATAGTCTCGTTGCTCATGATGGTGGAATCTGTATGTTATGTCGGTGGATTCGAATTGTACGGATGACGTGCACAGCAACTGAAGCTAGCTTGCCTGCACCGTTGGTCTTTAGCGCGTACTGCTGTACCGACGCTAGTTTATGTGGTTTATGCGTCTCAAAAGTGCGTGTATGACCTCTTCTCTATTGGATCGTGTTGTCGTCGAGAGTTCGTGGTGATAATCGGTGAAGCTGGTATGTTGGTAGAGGTTGATAGTTGCTTCAGTGGAGTTGGAGGGAGGGCCTTAGCTCATCAATGAGGCTACCAGGCAGCCTGGTCGTCGCAACGTAAAAGCGCACGGGCCATTTTTAAGGTAGACCCAGGGTAGGTACCTCTGGACAAGGCAATTCAAAGGCACTGACCAATTACAAGCTGTAAGATTTCAGTGACCCATCACGTGATCTGCAATCACCGTTCCCGAGGCTCTACCTTGGCTAGCATCACCAAACACTGCTATCGAGAAGACTAGACGATCTACGGCCAATTGCGAGGCACAGCAGCGTTTGTCACGCAATCTGTATATTCGCAACAATGGCTTCGCCTCTCTTTGCTGCGCGGGCGGCCCGCAAGGCTGCTTTCAATGTTGCCGGCAAGCGATACCTATCCGATATTTCCATTACTCGAACTGGCAAGCCTATCATTCGTGTTGAGGGAGGCCGGTAAGCTCAACTATGGCCCATTGACACTATTAAAAGCCTCTCTAATGTTTTTCTGTGTCTAGTTCATCCCTCGGAGGTACGATGACCAAGCTACGATGACCACGAACAACACTGACGAAAGGAAATCAGGTCACACTGTCACAGTATTTGGCGCAACCGGCCAACTTGGACGATACATTGTGAACCGCCTGGGTGAGCCGACCTGATAATGAAACTGGATAATTGAAATGGGCAGTTGGAATACTGATACTGGCATTAGCCCGCCAGGGATGCACCGTCGTTATTCCCTACCGCGAGGAGATGTCCAAGCGTCATCTCAAGGTCACTGGAGATCTAGGCCGTGTTGTCTTCATTGTACGCCTTAACTCCTCCCGATTGTCTCGGGAACCTTTCAGTAACCGTCGTACTAGGAGCACGACCTTCGAAACACCCCTTCAATCGAGGCGAGCGTTCGACACTCCGATGCCGTTTTCAACCTGATTGGACGCGACTATCCCACCAAGTATGTTTGATATAAGACGGGACCCATGGAAAGGACGGGAGCTAAAAGACTACCAGGAACTTTTCTTTGGAGGATGTACACGTTGAGGGAACCGAGCGCATTGTTGAGGCTGTTTGCAAATACGACGTCGACAGATATATCCACGTTTCCTCCCACAGCGCCAACTCCCAGTCCGTCTCCGAGTTCTACCGTACCAAGGTTTGTAGATGCTCAGCCTTATCAATGGAGGAATGCTGATTGATGACTCAGGGCCGAGCTGAGGAGGTTGCCCGACAACTCTTCCCCGAGACCACTATTGTCCGACCTGCACCCATCTTCGGTTTCGAAGATAACCTCTTGTTGAAGCTTGCTGGTGTCACCAACCTTTTCACTTCCAACAACATGCAGGAGAAGTTCTACCCCGTTCACGTAGGTTCTTTCAACGACAGATGGCGTAAATATGGCTAACCATCACAGTCTATTGATGTTGGTGCTGCTCTGGAGAAGATCTTCTATGACGACACAACTGCTGGACAGACTTTTGAGCTCTACGGACCCAAGAAGTACAGCATGGAAGAGATTTCCGTCATGGTTGATAAGGAAATTTACAAGCAGCGACGACATATTAACGTGCCTAAGGCCATCCTCAAGCCTGTTGCTGCGCTCTTGAACAAGGTCCTTTGGTGGCACACTCTGTCAGCCGATGAGGTTGAGCGAGAGTATTTGGACCAGGTCATTGATCCTGAGGCCAAGACCTTCAAGGACCTTGGTATTGAGCCTGGTGACATTATCAACTTCACCTACCATTACCTGGTAAGTGCCCCTATTGTGGGCGTGAATTCACCAACTGACCTTTTTTTTTTTTTTAGCAAGGATTCCGAAGCCAGAACTTCTACGATCTTCCCCCTGCGACAGAGAAGGAGAAGAGAGAAGAGAAGAAGTACATCCATGTTTTGGATGAGTTGTAAAGAAAAAGGAATTGAATTTTTGCTTATTGCGGATGCTGGAAAGGCCGCTGGTGATTCACGACTAAGCGGACAAGTCGACAATAGTCCGCGTATATAGGACCGCATAGACTAGAGAGTGCGAGTTCGAACAATTGTACAGATTTTCTTTGGGTTGAGAGGATATCAGATAATATGAACATGGAGAGAATCAGTCCACAGATGCCTGCCTACCCTGTAGCTGTCACCCATCATCATGCAGCTCTATTGTAGCGAGAGTCTAGACCGTTGAAAGAAGCAGCAAAGAGAACCCCGCCAAACCCTCACACGAAACTTTCCATCGCATCGAACCGCAGAGTCTCCGCAATCGACCATATATCAAGACTGAAACGATACATTTGGACGATAACATTCCGATGTCTTTTGATGATGAAGAGCCCATGTAAGAGATACAGAGCATCCATGTCACCCAAATTACAGGGCCCAGTTTACTGACTTTGGTTGGTCCCCAGAAGCCTCTCGAGTCACGCCTTGGCCGCGTTAGCCGAGTTCCACGCCGAAAAGGACGCCCATGAGAAGACATTTGAGAAGCTGAGGACCGGCGCAGCTCCAAGAGCCGGAGCGGGACTCGGTGTCGTCGAACCGGAGGACGAGGATCCTATAACAGAGGATGCGGACGACCAACCGTTGAGCATGGCGGCGTTTACTGAGGATTGGAACGAATCGCAGTTTTGGGTGCGTAAAACGAGCTGCACAAAACAAGGCACGAAACGAGATGGTCACCTCGTCTAGTCCAGTTGTCTTTCACCTTTGGGCTCTGGCTGTGGGGATGGCATCGCGATCGGCCTCTGGGATCGTGTCTGTGCCTGTCTGAAGTTGGGGTATCTATTACGTACTGGACTAGTCTTGGCGCTACAACTTCATGATATTGACAGCGGGAAATGCTAACATGGGCCTGGAAATCTAGTTCCTCGACGAAACAGCGTATGCTCTGGCTGACCAGCTCCTTGATGGTGCATCATCAAGCTCGACTATTGGTGTAGTTTCGACACCGAGTGTGTTTATTGCGCTCAAGAATCGTCTTGTAAGACTACCCAGCTTATGTGACTGCTCAATCCTCAAAAGGTGGAATATATATAGAGCTTAGTAGCTGACCTGAACCTAGAGATTCTGGCCAATTGAAGACAGGCCCAAGTTGGTATTGTTTGAGCACGACCACCGATTCAGTGTCTTCCCTGAATTTGTCTTCTATGACTTCCAGCGACCGCTTCAACTTCCAGGTATGGCTACTCTTGCTAGTTGGCTACTGCTTCAATATAGACTAACCTTATCAAGCTCATCTGAAGGGCAGCTTGGATAGTGTCATCATTGACCCTCCTTTCTTCAGCAATGACTGCCAGACAAAATGTAAGCACTGCCCAAACTATCATGTTAGTCACTATCTGGGTATTGGGGATAGTGCATCGCCCGCAGAAGCTGTCCTGTTTGTAGCTAACACATCACTAGTTGCCCTAACAGGCCGCTGGCTCGTCAAGCCCAAGTCGCCCCGTGTGATTGTGTGCACGGGAGAACGAATGGCCACCATCGTCGACAAGCTCTATCGCTCTCTTGGAGTCTATGCGACAACCTTCGAGCCTGCTCACGCTGGTTTGAGTAACCACTATTACTGCTATGCCAACTTTGAGAGTTCAACCTGGGATTGGCGATCTGAAGAATCAGACTAATGCAGTCAGTAAAAGATGCGAGGTGTTGAGAGAAGACATTCGCTGCTAGAACCGCCCCAAGCTCCTGAAAGAACGAGCAAGACTGAGCAAGACTGGTAAAGGTTGAACATGGCACGGTAGAGCTCTCGGATTGTCTACGGAGACACTTGATCGGTACAGCGTTCACATAGATACATAAATACACCTAGAAAGAGACCATGAACTGCCATATTCAGAAGGCTACCGCGGGTATTACTAAACTAACGAACTGCGCCGAGCAATGCATCATACTCCGCTCTCCTGCCGCTTATATATGATACCCGTTGATTTGCTGGTCATAACCATTGACGCCTATCCGGCTCCTCTCACCTAAGCCCCCATCTGCCTACAAGTACAGCATCTGATCTTCAGGCTAGTGAGCGAATGATGTAGAAGAGAAGATAGGCCTGAGCTCCGAGTACGTCAGACAAGCTCGCCAACTCGACTTTGTGATCATTAAATTTAAACCACTAGAGAATATATTAACATTGATGTAGCATCGTGGTTAGCAGAACTTACCTGATCCCCAACCCGGCAGTATGATGTGTAATGACCAGTGTCGATTTCACCCACATGGACCACGACGCTGAGAAGATCATATGTGCATGATCGCTCTAGCTCAAGGCTCTCACGGCTCTCGTGGTTGCGGACGCGATTTGTGTAAGGTAACATGTTGAGTTGCAACGGGAATTTGACTTCGTTGTCGACCTTGGACGCAGCACGATCGTGTCGACCATGTCTATACTCGAAGCGCTGTGACAGAGTTAATTTGGTGAAGGCGCATATTTGCCACGGGTATCACTCACCTTGAGCTGTATCGACAAAACATTGGGAAGTCGCTTAATGCTGGTATGTCGCTTGGCTTGTTGAGTGCCGTTGCAGTTGTTGCACCGATACTCGCACTTGTCATACTTGATGTATTCTTCATCTAAGCAATCCTGTAGGGTCAGGGAAGGCTTCTTTTGACCCGTCCTCTTGCTCTTCTTCTGGACGACATTTTCGAGCCCTAGACTCAGATCAAGGAATGACTGGATCGAATTACTCTGGCCTGAGCAGTTCTGGCATGTGGTTGTGGTCTGCATCTTGCCGTAAAATGTTTGATGCATAATACAGTTGCAGCTGTGTTCGCTACCGATTTCAGGTTTTTTGCCGTCGCCGTTTCGTTCATGAAGCTCTTCAGCCAAGAACTGAAAGAACTCATGCGCATCTTGTTCTTTGGTGGTAACAAGATTCTCGAATGCCTTTTTCTCGGAGATCCAGAACCCCGATAAGATGTTGGCTGCAGTATAGCCATTCGTGTTCTCCAGGGCGTAGAAATCCTGAAACATATCGTCCATTGCACAGCTCAAACAGTGAGGTACGTGACAGTCACTGCTCTGGTGACCATCGCTGAGATAGAAATTTCTGAGTAGTGGGTTATGCAAGAAGCTTTGGAGAACGACATTCTGATAGCAGGTTGCACCAGCATTGTAGATGCCGCGCAGGCCGTTTGCACGACAGGAAGCGGTTGTGGTATTGTTAGTAATGTACCGAGGGTCATCCTTGATGGAGTCTGTGAAGAGTTCGTTGTGCTTTCTCTTGCGACCTGGCCAACCGTTAGTCCCGGATGACAGAAACTATCCGCAAGCAACAAGGCAGCCAAGGATATAGCACTTCTCATTCAATATTGCGCATAGACCTTGGCTTGCTGGCTTACCGCTCAGTAACACTTACCAGAGAAAGAACCAGTTCCTATCTTTCGCACCCGAAGTTCCTCAAGAGTTGGGTCCCAGACAAAATCGTCGCACATCTGACAATACAGGCAACCACTCCGAGAGTCGACATCTGCACCAGGGTTAGCAGAGCAGAGAAAAGCAGCACGAGGCTACCAACAGAAACGGTGTTGCTTCTTAGTTCCATGTTTTAATCGGTCTTCTTCGGACACGGTCATCGGACATTGTAGGCAGAGGTAGTTGGAGGTAAGCGATGTAACGGGTCGACCATCTTGAGTTGATGTCTGGGGGACGATGGGTGTCGCATCGAAGATGCCGCGAAGGATTAACTTGTAATGCGTGATCGAGCTGTTCATGATCTCCTGGTTCTTGCTAAGGAGAAGCTGAACATGTTCTAGAAACAATTAGGCATTAATAAAGAGGCTTGGGGCAATGGGCATACCACAGCCGAACATTGGTGATCCGGGAACCGGAGACTTCACCTTGATGTTCTTAGGCGAGGCAGGAGTGGTCGGTCGCCCAGACATGGTGAAGTGTTAAGCCCTTAAGATTGGGAATTATACAGCAGAAATTGAGACTGGCGGTAAATCAAGCGGGTTGATGCGGTTGGTAAAAGGGAGCTTGATTCGTTATCAAGAGAATGCGGCCAAGAATTATTGGTACGATACAAGATGCTCGAAACTGCTCCAAGTATGAGAATGGGCTTGGCTATTCGTTTATTCGTTCGCGAACGGACCGTTGCAAGCTCGTTTATTTGTCTGGCAGGCGATGCGAATGGCGAACGAGGCTGAAGGTTGCGAGGCACAGTGATGCATGTACAACAATCAGCAGGCCGAAGGTCGGACAATCGATGATTTCTACCCGTGGGGATTAATGTTGGAGATTAATGAACTGCAAGGACGAATATTCTTTCAGAGACGGCGTGGGAGAACTAGAAAGACAATAGAGAATGATTGTGCTCTATTGATTGTTCCTTCAATTAATAGGATAAAGTGCATGCTTTGGATTGGAAACAGAAGCGCAAGAGTGGTAAATGAATTATCAAATGGAAGCCCACTGTCACTCACTGTATGTCAGGGACGGAACAGGAGAGATTGCAGCGGGTGCGGCCTGACTTAGCGCGTATCTTATGGTGTAAGATTGGCGGGTAGATACTTCAATCATGAGGGCGGTCATGAAAATTATACCCATGTCATGCAGGCCGATAAGATAACGTAGCTTGACACTAGTATCATTTCACCAGCTGAACCTGATATTAACCACGAACAGGCGCGTTTATTAGTTGTTACCTTACTTAGTCTTAAGAAAATGTAGTTGTGAAAGATAATTATTGACAGCTGACCATAAGCCTCACTATTGTATTTAGCAAGCAGTACCTAAAAAGGACTCTATCGTCCTTCTCAAAAGCTGTAAGGAATGTCTATAGCTGCAAACTCTTCAGTCTATAATCGGCTATGCAAATACAAGAGGAGCGCCATCTGTGCCGAGGTTTATTGATTCTCCATTGAATAAGCAGTTTCCGTTGCCGAATGACGACAGCAACTTACACTTCGACTCCTGCAGATCAACGGCTTGTTTCTAATCTCTTCCTTTCATCCTACACTTACACAGATGCTTTGATCTTTGAGCTCATTTGACTAGAAACGGGGTCAAAGTCTCCACTGTTCATCGAAATCCCGGCTCCGACTTGCGGCATCCGGCTCCGGACCCCTCCCGAGGAGCACTAACAGCTTCGTCCAACACGGCTCTCAGTCCCACCTTTGATATAAACAGTAACTCTACAGATATCATGGCGACACAACTCATTGCTCTGCCAGCTGTAGAGCGTCTCAGTCCTACCGTCATTCGCATCTTGGGCGGTAACCCAGGCAAATTCACTCTTCAAGGCACAAATACATACCTCCTCGGTACAGGCCGTCGCCGACTTCTCATTGACACCGGCGAGGGCCGCAATGCTTGGATCTCATCAATCCGAGAGACTTTACAGCAAGAGAATGCCACTATAGATACGGCGCTCATCACGCATTGGCATCATGATCATACAGGTGGTATCAAGGATCTTTTGAGCATCTCCCCCCAGACAAGGATCTTCAAGCATACACCCGAAGAAGGGCAGCATGAGATTAAGCACGGGCAGCGTTTCGAAGTCAACGGCGCGACCTTGACTGCAGCATATACACCAGGACATACCAAGGATCATATTGTATTCGTCCTTCAGGAAGAGGATGCAATGTTCACAGCCGACAACGTCCTCGGCCAGGGCACTGCCGTATTTGAGGACCTGGTCACGTATTTACGAAGCCTTGAAGAAATGAAGCCTCTTTTCAAAGGCCGAGCATACCCTGGGCATGGGCCGGTCATTGACAATGGACCTGCCAAGATTGCAGAGTACATCGCACACCGTAAACAACGAGAGGACCAGGTTATCCAAACGTTGAAGACGGGGCCTGGGGAAGTGGAAACTCAAGAATCTGCATTATGGGGGGAATGGACAGCGACAGATTTGGTTGAAGTGATCTATAAAGACATCCCGAAAAACCTGCATCCGGCGGCTCGTGGTGGTGTTTTGCAGATATTGGGAAAGCTGGAGGGTGAGGGTCGGATAGCTCATGATGGCGACAAATGGAAGATGCTGGCAGATGGCCGGGCTTCTTTATGATCACGATCGATAGTTCTAAGTGAAATTGACAACGAGGGGCTCTAGTGAGTCAGACAGTCAGTCAGAAGTGTATTGCCGAATTGCCGTAATAAATTCGATACTTGTTATAGCTTTTGTCAAGAACTGTGTTTGCTCCGGATTACGGACTTATAAACAAGTTGGGTTTGTGGCATGATTTGGTCATGCCAAGAGTCGAGATTCGTAGCAAGTTTGTATTGGATTTCTGCAAAAAGTTAGCGAGATGAGACAGGGTCTCCGGCAGCGTCGGATCTTTCGCATCACTCAAGCCAGGTCTTGTCGTGATGGTTCATGGATACTTGTTCTTGTGAAGGATGGGCTTAAGCGACTGGCTGGTGGGATCGCCAACTGGGGTTTGGTTTTCTGGGTCACACCCCGGTCCACTAACGCAGCCACTCTATAAAACAAACTCACAGTATTGGCCGTGATCTCGAACAACTGACATGACTGATGATCTTGAAATGTAAGCAGATCCTTTTTGATATTGTAATGCTACCTACAGCTTCGGTTCGGTCGATTGCGGAGGCTGGGATGCAATGTCGTCACCCCAAGCTCCCCTTGTAAGTACAGTACAAAGATGGAACGAAACAGTCAATAGTGATAGGCATGTATGGTAGGGATGAGACTGCAACATTAAACCCGTCGTTTACAGACAGATACGATTCATGCAGTCACCAACGGCCCAACTTTGTCCGAATATCATACGACGAACCGCAAAAAGAAAGACCTTGACTGATACGTGTTTGATGTTTCCTACCTGAGGACTCAACCAGCTGCGGGTTGTTCGGGAGTAAAGTTGATACAATTCTTGGCGTATAGTTTAGTGTACGGACGTATACTTGAGGGCTGAGAAACGGACGCATGTTGACCACGAGTTACCGTTCTTGGCGAGATCATTATGTTCAACGTTATTTGCTGGCACAGGTTGTAACCCAAGACAGCTGAATCTTTTTGGTGTTGCACATACAATGAATGCAAGTCAGCACCATAGCTACAACAAGTGAGCGAGCGGTGAGCTAGCGCAACAGAACGATCCGATAATTCTGTCCGAGATAAGAGTAAGAACGTATTTGCTTATGCACCTCTATAGCAGAGTGAGTTGTGTGCTGTCATTTAGAAACGAAGCAATTTGTCAGCGAACGAGTAGAGTACATCAGATGCCACAGTAGTCGGTACTACAAGGCCGTTGGTCAACTTGAGCAAATATTCCTTCTCAAGACCCTTGTATTTACGCCCGACCGTATGTACGCCCTTGTCCGTGAACATGGCTATGAAAAGCCTGGTGACCACTCTGATAGCTCAAGGTTGGTGGGTTGTGACCCTGTTTAATGGAATGCGTTTGATTGTCCGGAATCATCGGGTCCACGGAGACGGAGATAATTGTAAAGCCTGAAATTGCCGTGCAATTTTGAGGTAGTTAGTGCCCAGACACACAGTTACATTCCCATTTCCATTTTCTCGATCTTGATCTGGATCAATGATTGCCAAGACACGTCGGTATGAATCATCCGCAGTCATCGCTGAAGAAGGAAGTTTCCATGAAAAGTTCCCGCAGTGTTAGCCCAAAGTAAATGCGTCTAAGTCGGACGCATGGCATACGACAAGCGTATCACGGTACGCTCGCTGTACGTACGAGTAGCTGAGCTGTAATCCATCGTCAGCCCTAAACGAATATTTGTCTACTTTCGACGTCATATCCAGCCTTATCGTTTACACAGCACAGACGTAAAACCTTTGTATATGAAGGCTGCAGACGACAAGAAGGATGTGCGGAATTGTCGGCGTAGTTGGGTTCCATTGATCTTGAGTGGAGTTGCTAGACCGGGATTATGGACAGCAAAGAAGTTGAATCCGGAGCATCCAATGAATGACGCCGTAGCTCTCGACTTTACAGCGGGATGAGGTAACTAGCGCCAGAAGCTGCCGGCATTAAAGCTCTCCATGGCGCATGATAATGCCTGTAAAGACGAAAGCTCTCATATGGATTTCGGCATTTTGATCACCAATGTGAGTCCGTGCTTCATCTATGATAGCAGTTTAGTTTTCAGTAAGATAGACGATGGAAGGACAAGCCACATTAGGTACGTGTGTAGCTTATGACTGAATATTCGTAATTCACTTGTAAGCCAGCAACTAACTGACTGAGTGGCTGCCCGTTTATCGGATCCGAGTGGAGGTGCATGTGTTGTAATGGTAGTAGTGCCGTTCAACCCAACATGGTGATGGGTTGCGATGTGTGCAGCACAAGTTACAGCACATGGCTTCTTTGTGACCAGTAATCAATGATTTACCTGTGAATCACTGAGTACCAGCGCGGTGATAATAGGAATACGTTAGTTGGAAGAGGATCCGTATGCTGTGTATCCACTTCATCTCCGCCGAAGTGCAGTGCTTTGACATCTTTCGAGAAGATACCGTCTCTAAGTTTTCCTGCCGATCGATCGATCACATTGGCCATATCATAAACTAAAAAAGGTAACTATTCAGAACTAAGTGTCCCCTCAAAGTACATGTACATACAATCGCGTAGGAGAACTGATCATCTGAGTGCCTGTGTAGTACCTCCAAATGCAGAATTCAACCCTCCATCACGGTAGAGCTACCTTATAGTAGACATCCATCCATCACATCACATCATCCCCCACCGGCCGGCCCCATTTGAGAATTCCCCACTATCCACATGCTTACCGCATCCTTTTTTTTTTTTTGTTGTTGTTTTCCATGATCGAAAATTGTACCTTGACTTTTGAGTAGAAGCAATTCGGAAGCGTCGGATGGTCAACTGCTGGGTATCCTTTCTTGGCCTTCGCCGCTTTGTCTCCGACTCACCAAGAGTTTCCAATGGCTCAGCTTATGACCTATTTTCGGCCGCTCGGGCCCGAGAGAGGGAAGGGTTTGTTTTAAAACAATGCCATGTCATGATTCTCTGAAACCCTCCTCGTTTTGACGTCTACTTGATCGCATGATTATATATGATCTCCTGCTTGTGCCTTTTTGGCTGTACGTGGTATAATTACTGCTTGCGACCTCCTTGTCTTGTTTCGTTCCATCTATTGTCCCCAATACAGACAAACCTCCCTGGTCGCTACCAGAATGATTTACACAAAATCAATAACGCGCGCATCTGGCGCCTTGCTTCTGGCGCTTCTACCTGTGGTTTTTGCGCATGGTGGTGGTGAAAGTATGGACATGGATATGGGAATGGGTCATGGCGGTAACACAACGACACAACCGCCCAAAGACGAGAACTATCCCGATACTTATTTTGCGCATACTGAACACACTGGAGTTATTTACGCACATATTGCATTAATGGTTCTTTCCTGGGTCTTTATTCTCCCAATTGGTAAGTTTTCGCCATGTCCAGCTGAATGCGCCGACTAACACAATTCCAGCCGTCATGTTCTCACTGGCAAACTCTCGCTTCACACTACCAGCGCAATTTGTTTTCCTAGCTACAAATGCTCTCGGAGTCCTGGTCGGCGTGATCTACAATGCGCAGACCCCAGACTTGTATCCAAACAATGCGCACCACAAGATTGGCTGGATCGTGACTTGGGTGGTGTGCGCCCAGGTTCTTGTAAGTGCCGTGGGCTGTATCGCAGGGGCTCTCAAGGGCAAGGGCAAGACGTCATGCAACGAGAGGCATGCCTTTCTACCTGTTGCGACACGAGAAGCCAATTACTCTTCGCACAATGCCTACCGCCATGACAGCCCCTACCGACTTTCTAACGACAGTGGACGAGGAACCGAACCAAACACACCTTCGCTTCGAAGCGATTCGGCATCTACTCTTAATGGTATGGAGTCGCCTGTCGGAAACCCCAGGAAGGAGTACGAGGACGATGATGGTGACCTGGAAGAACTGTCACTGGCCTCCCCTGCACCTCAGGGAACTTTCGCTCGTCACGCCTCCAAAATTGCTGCTTCGCGAGTATGGAAGTATCTCAACATTAGTCGCTGTATAGTCGATCGCATTATTCTTCCCTTCGGTTTTATTGCGCTTGCGACTGGTGTAGTTGCCTTTGGTCGCTTCTTTGTAAGTTGCCAACAGAGCCCTTGGTTACAAGTCTTGACTAACAAAGCATAAACAGGAGGGTGGTGCAATCTTCAATGGTTTGGCACACTGGATCAAGGGCGGTGTTTTCTTCTGGCTCGGCATCTTCACTCTTGGCCGCTGGACAGGCAGCTTTGGTGAGCTTGGCTGGGCATGGAACGTTCGCCCTAGGAAGAACTCCCAGAAGTGGCGCCCATCCGCTGAGTTTGTCGAGAGCTTCTTGATCTTCTTCTACGGCGCCACCAATATCTTCATGGAGCATCTTGGTGGTTGGGGAGGCGACTGGACTGCTCAGGACATGGAACATATTTCCATCACGGTCTTGTTCATCGGGGGAGGCTTGGTAAGTCCAATGATCCGCGGCAGTCGATTGCTGAGAACAACAACTGACTGTTTGTCTGTAGTGCGGTATGCTCATCGAGTCAACACAAATTCGTGATCTTCTCAACACGACTGTAGACGACGCTCTGCCCAAGAGTCCTTACTCGGTCGAAGAAGCGAACGAACCTGAATCCCCGGATACATACGAGTTCTCATTGAACCCCATACCAGCTTTGGTGATCATGCTTCTCGGACTCATGATGAGTTCCCATACACAGCATACCATGATGTCCAGCATGGTCCACAAGCAATGGGGTGATCTCCTTCTTGGTGCTTCTCTTGCCCGAGGTCTGACCTACCTCATTATGTACTTGAAGCCACCTAAGTCGATTCTTCCATCACGACCTCCCACGGAACTCTTGGCTGCTTTTGGGTTGATCGCTGGAGGCATCATCTTCATGGCTAGTGTAAGTTTAACAATACCTATACAAAGCGGATCGAGAAATTAATCCAAACCAGAGCGGTGATACTGTCGATGGAATGATCCACTACAAACTCGATGCCATGTTCATGTACACCGTCACTATGGGTCTGGTCGCCCTCTTGATGGCATGGGTTGTTATCGTCCTCGCTATCAAGGGGTGGGCCGTACGACTTGAACGATGCCGAATCCCGAACTAAATCGCTCGTACATATGCAAACACTGACGAAGAGGAGGAAATGAAACATGACCGCGATTCGGCCAGGGTGGGAGACGTATCGATAGATTGATTGTATTGCGCGCTTGATGCAGTGATTTTTCTGTTTTGAGATACCCTTTATGAAACAACGGCCATTAATTGACACAATTTATGAATATTATTGGCTCTCCTTGGTTGATGTGATGTCTACATGGTTGTACACCTAGGTGCAACGACATTTCTCGCGTCTTGGACGGCTTTGTGTGGGAGACCTTTAGTATTCTGACATGTGTTTGTTTCGTAACAAAACACAGTGGAATGCTTCTGACAAGTTTCTGTGTCGCGAGAGAGCAGATGCGACTTACACTGTCTTCCCATAATTGAATGAAATGATCTGGACTGTGAGCATACACAGTCCGCTCAAGCATCGCCATCCTTGGCCTTTGGTTCAGCTACCACTCTCTTCTGATCCTCAGGAGAGAAAAGTGCTGCGCCTTGTTGCAGAGCGTGAACAAGGAAAGTGATGGAGTCGGCCTTGAAGTCCTCCGCGTTGCGAACCTTGTCAAGGTCTTCTGAGAGCTCTTGTGTTGCTCGTTGAAGGTAGTAGGATGTGAATTCCTGTGAAGACTGGTTGGCAGGTTTGGAAGACATTGTGAATTGCTTTCTGGAGATAGTAGCCTAATATGACTTGTGTCTGATTTGACTGATCCTTTCAATGCTGAGAGTTGAGGTTCGTTGTTGATTCAGAGGTTTAGAGTTACACAGATCGAAAAGAGTAAAACTTTAGCCAAACGTTAGCAAATTCTTGACAGTGCGAAAGTGAAAGCTCAAGTCATGAGTACTGTGCTCACTTGTCACGGTTTTCAAGATGGTAGAAAGCAAGATTATGGTGGGGTAAGGCCACTAAACGACCTTAAAAGCTTTTCATGTCCTGAGGTTCCCCTAGCGAATGATGCTCATCAAGATGAGAAAAAGTTCAGTACTGGAGGGCAATAAATCCTGTATTCAGTGTATTAGTGGGAGCCGAGCTACCCAACGAACAGTGAATGTGGCATAAAATCCAGTGTGCTCTCGGTTGTTTATAGTATTTTTTACTCTATTAGTGCTTTGCCATCTAAATGCACCGTATAATGAAGCCTGTCCCTCTAAACAGGTCTGCTGAAACTCCCCAAAACAATCATAACCGTCCAACCGCTAATCTACAATAACGCCCTGCATGCTTCGCGAGCATGAATCGTATAAGACACACAACTGGTATTTTAATGAGAAATGTACTGGAAAACAGCAGAAACCTCAGACTCTCCACATTCTTGCCTCAAGAGCAAGTCCTGAATGGGTTTCAGCCCCTCGTTGACAAAATGGTTCCATGTGCTGGTATCGCCATACAGCATGGCCGGCGCCTTGAGGTACTGCTTGCCATCAGGCTTACATCGCTTGCATTTGAATGTCTCGTGCGTGTCGCTCTTGGTATCTGGCCGGTACTGGAAAAGCTCACGGAGACTGTCAAGCGAGAAATGTCGTTCAACATCTTCCGCCGAGTCCACAACACAAGAAGACAAACTCTGTTTATGAGACTGGCGCTGGAAAATCTTCTCCTCGATGGTGCCTGTTGCGATGAAGCGGTAGACGAAGCAGTCCTTCTTCTGTCCATCACGCCACACTCGAGCCAGTGCCTGCTGGTCAGCAGCCGGATTCCAGTCAGGGTCGAACAATACCAGGCGATTCGCGCCAATAAGGTTGATACCACACCCACCGGCCTTGCTGCTAAGTAGGAAGACGAACTCGTCACCTTCAGGGTCATTGAATCGATCTACAAGCTTCTGACGCTTGTTGACATTCATGGTTCCGTCGAGTCGCAAGCACCCATACTGGCGAGACCGGCAGAGTCGCTCAAAAAGGTCCAGTGTTGACGTATAGTTGCTGATCAACACAATCTTGTCGTTTGTGTCTTGGCGAATGCGAGCCAGCATGCGGTCCAACACTGCCATCTTACCCGAATACCAGGACTTGACCTCACGATCTCTGCCACGAGCTTCTTTGGGAACATAGTCGTCTGGGAAGCACTGTTCTGAGCCTGGGAGATCCTCCGTCATGTTCAGCAGATCAGGATGGTTACAGAGCTTCTTGAGAATGTTGATGGCTTTCAGAGGTTGGCTTCCCTTGCCTCTCAAGAGAGCCTGAATGTCGGGACTCTTGATGAAGTAGTTGTAGAGGTCAAACTGGAAAGGTGCAAGA
This sequence comes from Fusarium beomiforme, assembly GCA_002980475.2. NCBI lineage: Eukaryota > Fungi > Ascomycota > Sordariomycetes > Hypocreales > Nectriaceae > Fusarium > Fusarium beomiforme. The sequence continues at coordinate 24,046 of PVQB02000667.1, read as the reverse complement.
TTACAGAACACAACATGCTCGTACTTGACGGGCAGGTACTTGGAAAGAATGTCGTTCGTACGACGGATCAAGAACTTGTTGACAACACTGAGCAATGCCGCAGTGCACTCATCACCCTTCTTGCGATCTTCCTCTGACGCATCTGCATCTCGGCCTCGAAGAATTGGAATTTCGTAGCGTTTGCGAAACTCTAGCCGTGTGCCCAACAGATCGGGGTTGGCAAAACTTGTCAGCGAGAAATACTCTGTGAGATCGTTCTGAATGGGTGTGCCTGTAAGGATGACACGCCGTGAAACATTGAGACTGTTGAGAGCATTGAAGGTGTTGCTGTCGCTGTTCTTGAGACGATGGCCCTCATCACAAAAAAGCAAGCCGATCTTTGTGTGCTTGAGTTCTTCAACGTTCAATCGTAGAGTTTCGTAAGAAACAATGATGACTGGCCTAGTAACGGCTCGACCACTAGCAATTGCCCATTGTCGAAGCTGTCGTGTCAACTCTTCTTTGGAAGCCTTTCCATCAATGGCGAATGGTGTGATAGCATCAGCACCAAGCCATTTCACCAATTCATTGGCCCAGTTCTTGACCAAACTGGCAGGACAGACAACAATAGCTTTCTGAATTGTTGGCTTTCCAGCATCAGGAGACTGCTTGAGTAAAGTCCACATGAGAGAAATGCACTGAAGAGTCTTGCCCAAACCCATTTCGTCGGCCATAATGCAGCCATTGGCCTTCTCGTCAATCAAGCCAGTAACACATCGATACATAAACTTGACACCCTCGACTTGATGGGGACGGAGAATTTTGGCGAGTTTCGGGTCAATTACAACTGGGACCCGAGGATGTTCAGCGTCCACCTTCTTCTTGATTCCGAGGATCTCAGCAAGACTTTTATGTACTAGTGGCGCGTCGAGCTTCCCACCAGAAGTCTCTGCCTTGGCAGGCTCAATAGCTTTCGGTACATCTTTTGGTTTGTCGTCGACTGTTGGATCGTGAAGAACAATTGCAAATTCGCCACTGGGGTCGTGCAGTGGTTTCGCGATGAAAACTGCACCTTGTCGAAGACCTAGAGTAGGAGGGGCACGATTGGGGTTGTATGCAGCGCTGTCCTTGTTCTTCAACGGCACAGAAAAGGCCTTGCGGAAAACAAGTCCTTTGTCCTTAGCTTGGAAAACTGGAAATCGATTGGCGTCTCGAGTGGCAAGCGCAAGCCTGTCGTCGTTGGAATATGGTTTGTCATTTTCTGCTTCGCCGTCGGCACCACCATAGTCAACCTTTCTTCGTTTGCGGGATGGTCGATCAACAGCTGGACTTCTTCCAGCGACGCCAGGGCATTTGAATGGTTTGTGAAGGCGGTCAATTGAAGAGGGTGTTGGCATTCGCTTGCCGAGGGTTTTGTCCCTGCCAGCAAGTGGCGTTGCGACGAGAGGTGACCTGAATTGAGTATTAGAACTTGCAACATAGAGCCAAAGTATTCTGAGACTCACGCTGCACCCATTTCGAATGCCTTATTGTGTCAAAGACTCGCAAAGGGATTATTTCGAATGTGAAAGATTCTTTGCCACCCCAATAAGAATCGATGAAGGGTAAATAAGGTCGGTAAGCGCGACATGAGTGACTCGACGCGACGCCAGGCAGAAACACGCTATCACGTGAACCGCCACTAACAACTGGAATGCAGTACGTCTGGCCCACCCCAGCAAGACCCCGAAACCGCCGAAAGCTTGGACTTTTAACCTCCACTAGCTTAGGTAACATTGGATCGGATGGCGGTCGAAGAATCAAGTTTATCGTTCGGTTCATGATGGGACCGAAACTGGTGGCAAGGGAATACTTCTTTCTCCTTTTCTTCTTATGCATCTTCCTCAATCAAACACCAGCCAAAGATGATAACTGAACGTCCATTTGTTGAAATGTCGTCAGGGTAGGTCACTGCTGATCATGTACATTCTCAGTATGCGGCTCTGAAAGACCCTGGATCACTAACACATGCTTCAAGCGTCAATCTCTCCAACCCCGATCAAAGCCGACCGTCGACCGGTGGGGATCCTTTTGCCGACCATCAATCCTCTGGACCGAGCCCTCTTCAAGTAGCAATTGCTCAACATCGTACTGGAATTTTGACCGCAACAGTTGCTGGACACTTTGCGCATTGGCAGTATCTCACTAGATTTCGTCGAATTAATGTTCAGGCTACTGCTAATAGAGGTCCTCTTGCACGACTCGGTTTGGCCTGGGGCCTCGTTTACCTCGGTGTTTTGAGCACTATCACTGTGGCTCAGCGCAAAGTCTCAAGGAATACTGATCCTTTTCTCTCGGCTATAGAGTCCAAAGAAATAGCGTCATAATGTCGGCCGATTTTTGGGCTGGTTATCTGAGTGGTGCTGTTGGGATTATTATTGGAAACCCTCTTGATGTGATCAAAGTTCGACTTCAAGCTCAACATACCAGCCCAGTATCGAATCTGCCTGCTATTTCGATCCCCACAGGAACAGCAGCGGTGGCTTCAGCCATTAATCAAGGCACATCGTTCAGCACACGGTACCTCGGATCATATGCCTCCTTGGTAACTGGCACTGCAGCACCAATTCTTGGCTATGGTGCTCTGAACGCCTTACTTTTTGTTTCTTACAACCGCACCGAGGCGGCACTGAATAGCGCATTCTCAACATCCGGAAATTTATGGAATACTTGGTCTGCTGGTGCCGTAGGTGGTCTTGCAACTTGGGTTGTCAGCACCCCTACCGAACTAATTAAATGCAGAGCGCAGCTGGCTTCCTCTCCAGTTTCAAGCTGGGCCATCACCAAAGAGATCTGGAGAAAAGAAGGCGTTCGAGGACTTTACTTAGGAGGAACTGTCACCGCTATCCGAGATAGCGTGGGTTATGGCTTTTACTTCTGGTCGTATGAGCTGATGACTCGTTGGCTAGCTACGGACAAGGGCGAAGAAACTTCACTACAACACGAAGCTGCCAAAGTCCTTTTCTGCGGAGGAATAGCTGGCGTTGCAACCTGGGTGAGCATATTCCCACTCGATGTTATCAAGACTAGGGTTCAGGCTCAGACCCTGGGCGGACAAGCAGAAACATCACTCCTTTTGCAGGCCAACGGAGTTTCGGGAACCAAGCGGGCCGGCGCAATGCAAGTCGCGCGCGAAGCTTATAAAGAGGGAGGGTCTCTTGTCTTCTTCAGAGGATTGACCGTCTGTAGCATTCGTGCTTTTATAGTGAATGCTGTTCAATGGGCGGTTTACGAATGGGTCATGTTCGAACTTGGATATGGACGCAAAAAGACAGTGGTCGACGAGCCTAGGGTAGAGATAGCACATACATGAGGATACATGGGGTCTATAATGTGCTCAAATAAGGTCCTGCCTGATTCAGGAAATCTCTCGATTGCTGCATGCCATGCTTTGAGATATTCGGCCGAGCAAAAGCTCCAGGGTTCGTTCAGGCCCGCCCAGATCCCAGCGTGAATCGTTGTGTACGATTTGCTACCAATCCGTCGACCAAGCATGCCCTGTTTTGTTAACTTTGCAACTCTTCTTCAGTCTTCAGCCATGTCTATCCATGTTGTATAAGGAACCTTCCACAGTTGGTGGCAGAATACAAGTATGGATCACAGAGGAAAGCCATAGCTTGCTCGATAAGAATCATGGCCACACAGCCTATCGACAGCTGGATGAAGAGCCAACGACAACGGGCTAAGGCATATGGGAAGCTGGGGAACTCGTCAATCGGTCGCAATCTAATACCACTTGAGGTCTCAAAATCGTCCCAAAACATATTATTTGGTGAATTAATCCATTACTCCAATCCTGACGCACAGAAAGTTAACCTAGTTTTCGCCCTCTTGAAAAGGATACCTGGGCGCCTTTAATCCATGTTTGTTCCCCAATTACTGCTCACTAATCTCAAACAGTGCCATTTTCTTTGTTGACCGGCTTCAGCTCGCGCCAACCTTCAAGCCCTGCCTTGTCTTTCCACTTCTGGGTGTCCTCGTCGTATTGCACCAACCACTTGGCCATGGCATCGCTAGCCTGTGCGACAGTCTCTTTTTTCGCTTCGCGTGCACCTGTTGCATATTTTTCGAGTTTCTTGTTCGCATCATTGCCGAGCTGTTCATCGCGCTCCTTTCTCTTCCTCTCTCTTTCGGCTAACCACTCTTTTCGTCCAGCGAGATATTTGGCGCTGTGACCCAGGCCAGCACTTTCCTGGGAGATGCCCTTGTGAGGTCTGTCGAGAGGAGGAGCAGTGAAGAACAGAACTCGACCAGAACTATCATGTTGAAATGCCTCTCGCAACTCCTTTGGCATGGCTTCGTTCATGTTGTCGGGAAGTGCGTAGACCTCTGGTGGTCTCGGGGGGTTATACACATTGCCACTTTGCATAGGCATTCCTGGGGCAGCCGGCATAGGGCTGCGAGCGACAGGATTGACCTGCACTTGGTTGTATGCCTGGGTCATGTGATTTTGCATTGGTGTTTGCTGATGCATAGGAGGCACCGATTGTCCATAGTTAGGGGTGAACCCTTGTGTATAACCTGGCTGTGGGTGTTGGGGCTGGTGTTGATATTGCACAGGTCGAACAGACACTTGAGGCTGAGCTCCCAGGTGAGGTTGATGTGGGATAGGGACTGGAGTCTGGTGTACTTGTGCAGGTTGGGCTCCTGGAGTTACCGGCTGAAAGTGAGGTGTCATGTGAGCGTTGTATGGAACGGGCGAAGGTGAAGGACCCCCAGGGTAGGATATCGAAGGGTGTCTCCCGGTATGATCACCAGGCATGCCACCAGGTACTGACAACAGTGAAGCACGCCGGCCAGAATCAGCGCCAGCATCTGGAAGTGGGACCGCCGACATGGCTTGCGGCGGAGGGGAAGGCACTGGAGGTGGTGATTCCTAGAAGGTTATGATTAGTTGCGTATGACAAGAAAGTGAAACGAAGGAAGCCTGAGGCACGAATCACGCAGTGAATCAGGTGTTGAAAGTCAGAGGAGAAAAAAGAGGCGTGGGTGGGCAGGGATCATGCAGGGCGTTCGCTGATAACGAATACAATGGCTGCCAGCCGAACGGGTTCATAGCACGACAGAGGAGAAAGGAAGAATAAACAAATCCACTTACATTAGCTTCCCGTTTACGGCGATGTACGGCTCCAACAATAGGAGGGGCATTCGGGCTCCCCCATGTTGGCTTTGGGAGCTCATCTGTCTCCTTTGCATCTTCGCGTAGTAAATGCTTGATAGGGCTGGGTATCTTCTTCATGCGCCGAGGTACGTCAAAGAGATCCATTTCGTAGTCTCTCTCGCGCACCTCGTCCGGTACACAACTTGCCCACGTCTTGATCTTGTTGAATGTGAATTTTTCCTCGTTATAGCGTGACTCACACACATAGATCTCCTTGTCCAGGGGGAATCCGCGAGGACGGCCTTTATTGAAGCGTGTCACGAACATGACAAAGCATCGATCCAAGACCTCTTCGATCTGGTGATCCCGGTATTGCCCAGTTTTGACGACTTCATGCTCAAAGAAATGCTTTTCGTATCGATGCACCGTCTGCTCTGGTCGGTAGTACCAGCAGGCGTTGATCCATCTTTGACCGGCGCGATCTTGCCAAGTTCGATAGATTTGCGCCACGGTGGGTTTGGCCAGATCGTTAGGATTTCTAATGTGAACCCAGTCACCTGTTCAATGTTAGCAGCGCATACTAACAGGAGATGATTGCACAGTATAATCCGTATGTACATACCAACTTTCCAGGACTGCCCATTATGGTGAATCTCTGCCAACGGCAACTTGCCGTCCTCATCACGGAAATCATCATCAGGTTTAGCCTTTTCCTGCTCAGCTAGGAAGATGGCTTCCTTCTGTAGCTCAACGGCAGCCTTGTACACTTCACTATCATCCTCGTTGAATCGCTTGGCATTCTCGAACATGAGATTGAGATCTTGAAGTACATGGTCGATGCTTTGGTACTTCTTTCGCTTCGCCTTCTTCTTGATGTTGTCAAGAGCGATGGGATTTGTTATTGTCGTATAGTAATCTGGCACAGCAGCTTTGTCGGGCAGCTTCTCAAAAGGATGAACAAGGAGATTTCCTCTTGCATCCTTCGGCTTTCTCAATCCCTTCAAAAGTGAAGCGATACGGGCTTCATTTGGAGTAAGGACACTAGGAGGTCGGCCTCTTCGCTTGTGTGAATCGTCTTCGTAGTCTTTATCCTGGTCTTTTCGACCGGCGCCACGTCGTCTTCGACCCCTGCGTCGACCACCTTCGTCGTCTGAGTCATCGTCGTCGTCATCTTCTTCCTCGTCTTCATCCTCCTCATCTTCTTCGTCTTCATCGTCGTACTCTGCTGGTGGTGATTCTTCCGCAGGAGGGAGTTCGCCAAGATCGGGCAATTGCGCGTCATTGGCATTGATATGACCCTTTTCTACCAGTTTCTTGAGTTCTTCGACAAGAATTTCCCTAAGACGAACTGCGGCACCGAAGATTGGAGCGGAGGGGCGGTTGTAGACCTGAGCGTTGTGACAGATTTGCGCAACATCCTTGACGAACTCGGCAAATGAGCCGTATTGTTTCTTCTGAGTTTTCCCCTATTGTCTTGGTCAATAGTCCGCATCCCGACTTCCAAGAGATTTGCAAACCTACTCGGATGGTACTGAAAGCAATAGGTTCGGAAATGATTTCGAAATAATCGGGCAGTGTTCTTCGATTAGGGATGCGCTGGAAGCCAGCTGCAAGCTGCTCGCCGCTACAGCACTGTTAGAACTACCCAGTTATCTTCAGTATGCGGGAGGGGTAGTATACTCGTCGTCAACACTGCACAGATAGGTCGAGAGATTGTGTATCAAGCGATACATATCGGGACGGCCTTCATCGTCCAGCTCACCCTCTGCATCCTCTTCGCCTTCAGCATCTTCGTCACCTTCCGCGTCCATATCTACGTCAGGGTCGCCTTCGGCATCGATATCGTCATCCGGTGTATCCTTCATCTCGACATCCACGGAGGCTGTTTTAGCTTCTATTGATTCGCGCACCTCTGGCGCGTTCGTCCCCCGAGCGGACATGCTGGTTTGCAAGACCACTCCGATCGCAATATATCTGTAGAGTCGAAGGACAGCGCGTGTTGTTCGCGTTCTTCAAGTTAAGCTATGCTGCCGCAATTGATTGCTGGAAGAGTTTGCGCTGCGAAATCACGACAGCGTGATGAAGCTGTAGTTAAATGGTACGTATTCCTAAGCTTGCTCGAGAATGAAGACCGCGTGCATTTGCGCGCGACGCCTGGTGCTGTAATTGGTTGGTACGAGTGTGCGCGTGCTCACAGATGAGTCCCAATCTTCACAATTTACACAGGGCTGAGATGGATCCATCAGCTTTCATCCATATCATTGATTGATTGACTCTCGCTCAGATGCAGCCTTATCGTTTTATGATTCTTCTTTTTTCTTTTTCTTTTTCTCTTTTTCAAAATTGAATATATAGCACTGAATTACTAAGGCTCCAGCATTTAGTTGTATTTGATCCAAATTAGCTAAAGACGATTCAGTGCCTCGCTTTCTCCATGCTTCTTTCCAATTCCTCGCCTTAAAGCAGAGCACCCCTCATTCATCTTCACCAGTTTTCATTCGAGAATTACCAACTCTACTAACCGACAGAACGACCAGAACTCTCAGTTTTATACAGTACTCTTGAGACTTACCATCGTCATGCGAGCTCGTTACAAAGGTCCAGCTGGTACCGGCATTCTCGAGATATCTGATGATGCCACTGTCAAAGTGGTCTTTGATGAACTTCGAGCCAAGACAGGAATTACCACCTTTGGCATAAAATATGGCCCTCCTATGGCTATGAAGACACTTGAAACCAGTCAAAGTGATCAAATTGCTCGGTCCCTTGGCCTTCATGGGGAGACACTTACCATTGTGCCCGAAGATGTACCGCCTGAACCTACTGCGCCAGTTCAAACTGGCACTGCCCAACATCAAGCGATGACATCTCGAGCATCAAAGAAAAATGAAAGCCCCGAGGATGTAAATGTTCCGTGGCCGGAGCAAGGTGGAACTCTACGTAAGTGTTTTTGCTTGGAGAGAAAAAATTATCAATACTGACAGGGAGTAGTTTTAAGAGTGATGCCCAGCGACAATAGCTGTTTATTCACTGCTTTTGGCGGTGCCCTGCAAGACCAGATTCCAGCTCAACGGCTGAGAAGGATGATGGCCGACTACATTGTTGAACACCCTGAGGACTACTCAGAAGCTGTCCTCGGTAGCCCTCCCAACCAATACTGTCGTAGTATTCAAGACCCTGATCGGTGGGGAGGTGGTATTGAACTGAGCATCCTGTCCTCCATTTTCGATATCCAGATCTGCACCTTCGATGTACAGGTCGGTTGAACGCCCTTGCCATCCCGCTCATCTCTGATACTGACAATCCCCAGGCACAAAACTTGATCAACTTCGGTGAGGATAAGCGAGATCGCTGTATTCTTGTCTATTCAGGAATTCACTACGACAGGGTCGCCTTCAGCCTGTCTGACTATCCGCATGACTCGCCTACTTACCCCCCTGAGATGGACCGAACTGTTTGGCCAACGGATGACGATGAAGTATTGGAAAAGACCAGAGAGCTTGTTAAGAAGCTGAACAAGGCGCACTACTACACTGACACGGAAGGATTGATTCTACGGTGCGATGTCCCAGGCTGCGATTGGATAGGTAGTGGCCAGCGCGAAGGACAGAAACATGCAGAACTCACAGGGCATGTGGATCTGAGTGAAATCCAAGACGAAGGTGATAGTGAGCTCCGGAAGTGTGATACACCTGGATGCGATTTCATCGGTCAAGGTGACAAGGTTATGAGACAGCATAGTGCAGATACTGCTCATGAGAGGTTCTCTATCATTCCTGACTGGTAAGAGGAGAATGACGTAAATGGGAGAGTGGTCATTGCTATTGGTGCACCTGGGCATTTTAACGTCCTTTGTGGAGTTTCTTGAATATAGTTAGCGCCGCTGCAGAAAGATGACATGTTTCTTTGCGACCATTTCGCGCCATACAGGTTATTCACAGTGAGCCGAGGATGGATGGAATACGAATCTGAGATGGAGATGAGAAAATGCTATGAGCGAACCGTGTTGTTCTTTGAACAGCTCCAAGAAAACATGGGAATATTCGGTGATTCTCAAAGAGTGCCCAAAGAGATCCGTTGAGCATATCTCATTAACTTCTACGCGACCGCTTGAGGAAAAATTGTGTATTCTATCCCTCATGGCAGAGCAACGATACCCGCAGGATCGACGTCTTGATATTCTATACTCCACAATAACTATCGAGATAGCTTTTACTGTTTCATACAAGCGCAGTTGGAGAGCCTGCATTTTGGCTATTGTCTTCTGATAAGAATAGCCCATATGCTTAGCCGAACAGATGCTTTTCCTTAGGCACGTCCAAGTTGGGATCTTCATCTAGTTCGCCTTTTTCGAGAAATCAGGGTTATGTAAAGAGTCGATGTTGGCCAGGGAAAGATTCAAAAACTCATGCTTGTTTGACCAATTCTGTTGCCTTTCCGCAAACTCCTTCATCTCCTGAGGGGGAGGTGGTGGGTCAGTGATCTTGGTGATTAGATATGCGGTCGATGCTTCGGCAATGCCATAGACGAGCACGCCCACAAGAGGTATTCTGACCAGAATGTAGAATCCTAAACCAAAGCCAAACAAAACTCCCTCGCGGCTGCGGAACCAATTTCGCTTTTGTTCCTTTGTGAAGTGAACACGGGCGAAGTATGGCTCAAGTAACTCTCGCATCAGACTCCTGGAGGAGAAGTAGCTCTGAAGGAAGATGACTAGGTACCTTCGAGGAAGGAAAATACCCGTGCCAAAGATGACTGAAGCCGGCCCCAAACCAACGGCATTGTTGAAGGTGTAAAAACTGGCCGCGGGTAGGACAAACCGACCTATGTATGGTGTGTACGACAGAGCGAACACAGCGAGAGAAATACCACCCTTACGAAGGAAGCGGTAGATGAACATGGATACAGCCTGAGCAGTACTCTCAGAGTGAGTACTTCCGTCAGAAGGCCGGTACATCTTGAGATTGGGATAATACATGTCCCGAAGCTCCGATGGTCTTTCGCCTCGGTGCTTTTGGACATAAGTCATGTCGACCCATTGCAATGACTGCATAAAGCTATTTGTAGCTGGTTAGATATAGTCACGGGCCTTATGATATCTGGTAATTGACTCACAGGTTATCAAGCGTCGGTACAACATAACGCATAAGAGCCATGAGGAAGAACGGCACTTGAAGGACATATTCTGCCACAAAGTCAAGCCCACCGACAAGAGTATCGTCCCATGTCACATTTTCAAGAGACACAAAGAATGAAATGAACCACAGTAATACTTTAATCCCAACAATCTGATTCCTGCAGTCAGTATGGTTTTGTCTTCTACTTAGGTTGGCGGTGATGCTCACAGGGATGGTGACGATTAGTCTAATAGCGAGACCAGCCACGACAGCAATAGCAGCCTGACGATAGTGATCAGTTGTAAAAAGGCTTGGATTCTGTAGTGCTCGGTGAGCTAAATTGTTAGGATTAGTAGGAGACTAAAATCATGATGCTATGTAGTACTCACCTCCCACTAGAGTAAGCTGAGCGCCCCGTATTACGGTGTTAAGATCGAAGTGAGAGAAGTCGAATTTCTTCTCAAGCTTCTCCTTCAACTTCTCCTTATCAAGCTGCGTCTTTTCGTGAGATGACATCCTGTGAGTCGAAATCCGTCCAGCCTAAGGGTTTGAGGGAGACCAGGTCGTAGTTGCACAGGGCTCAATTTGAGCTTGTGCTAATGGTCTTGCTTTAGTGGACACACAATGTCAGACACGGAAATTTGCCAGCCGCTTTGAAGAGAAATAAGGGTCTATTTGAGACTGTTGAGGATTTGCCCGTCTCAGGTTTTGTGTAGGAATAGGTAGTCATGATATTCAGGAACAGAAATACTGTACGGAACCTTGGAATGGTGGTCGAGTGGGCTGAGACTGTAAGGTGACGTAAGTATACCAATTGAAGCTTACGCCAGGTTGGCGGCTGAGTTAGCTCTTTGCGCAGCTATGGGCGTATCCACAAGAGAAACAGAATGACATGTGATATATGAGGACTGCAAGACAAATTGTGATATCAAAGATAGTCTTGAGAGAGTCGTATTCTGTTGAAATGACACGACGCTAACAACATAGACACATCTTTTGAACAGAGCCCTAATGACTGAGACAACACTCATAAACTTGTTACGCTGTATGTATTTTCCAACCTCCACTTAAATCAGTAGCGGTTGCTCCGCTGCCTCTTTATGGCTGGCTGGGGTAGGACAACTGCACCTAAGTGGCGTTCGCAGCTATTTATGCAAGGTCCAGCTTACATCCATTAATAAATAAAGAAAAGCATCATGAGAGTGACAGCTGAGCTCAGGCTAATAAACGTTTACTTTGATACGGAAGAGTTGCGTGTATCGGACGATAAAGCTTAGGCGTGAGCAAGCTTTTATCGTACGAGATCGCAAACCTCTAACATCAAACGTTTTACAAAACCTGAATAGCATGGGCTTCATCTCGCTGTGCACAAAACGGTCCCAATTCCTAATAGTACCCTGTGGTCTAGGTCAATTAAGGGATTGAGGGGCGGGACGACGGGATCAACAACGGGCCATGAATGTGATCGCGGATGACTAAGGCTACCACCCCTCCAAGGTAGAATCCCCTGCACTTAAGGTACATACATCCATGGTCGGGCCAGGTCCATATCCGCCGCCGCCTCAGCAGTTCGGGAGTCGAGGGAGCGAACAGAACAGAAACCAAGTGACACTCGGGTCGTTTGAGGACGATAAAGATAACCTTCAGGAACCAGTATCTGCTGTGCTCCCCCGTCGAGCTCGCGCTTCTACATACCAACCTATCTAGGTATCTTACCTACCCTACAAGGTCTCCTTTCTATCGTTGGCTGGTCAGGGGACCGCGATCAACTCGTCCGTCACGACTCGGCGCGACAACCTCTCCTCGGCCAACATCCACGGCACGCGCGCAGCCATGAACGATCTCTTTTGTTTGTCTCGTCGAGATGCTTGAGCTGCAGCCAGGTTGAATAAATTTTTGCGCTATCAAAAAGGAACACAACAACGCAACGTCATATCCCACATCCTTATCATGGGTGACTCGGGCGACGATGTGGCGCCTCGACCGCCCAGAAGAGTATCAACCGCCCCTATGCCATCAAGAGATTCCACAGAACCAGAAACCCCCGATTCAGATCTCGTCGAGACGCTCTACAGTCATCCAAATGTCAAAATAATATCCTTCACTGCCACCGGACGAGCGTTCGCGAGAGGACCATCCTTGAGCAACGTTGATCCGCCAGGTTCTTTGTCATGGTCTTCTCAGCTAGAGAGAACCATCGCTGTTGGTGTGTTGGTAAAAAAAATGTATATGCACGGCTAGTTGCTAAGTACTGTACATAGGACCCTTTCGCATATACAGAGCCCCAAGATCTGTAGCCTTCTTGAGCTGCGGTTCTGCACTACAACCAATTTTACGAAAAAGCCAGTGCTGGTGCATAGATGAAGATAATAGCCGATTCGTCTTGCAAATCCGCCGACCAAATTACTGGAGAATAGAACTACCCGTCGACGACCCCGAAGACCAAGAACGAGCTGAAGAACTGAGAGAAGTGTTTGACAAGATCCTACAATTCGAGAAGACGGAATGTCCTTTTAAGCGCAACTTTACAGTCGATCTGCCAGAGCAGGTTCCCGTCACAATCCTGCCCTGGACACCACGCTCACAACCTATGAACTCTTCCGAAGATGCAACACCAACCTCTTCTACGGATTCGCGAAGATCATCATTTGTTGGGAGAGCTTCCACCCCTACCCCGCTACTTCCGAGACAGCCCAGGGACATACCGACGAGCCCAATACCCACCAAGCCTGAAAGTGCAGCATCTAATGTGGTACCTTCCAACATATCTCTTTACGAGGAGTACGGAATGAGTCTCGACCCTCTTCAACCGCTTGGTACAGGGCATGCCGGCACAGGACCTTTGGAGGCTGTCTCAGAACGCCCGACTGGAACAGGCTCCTCAGATGTGTATAATTCCTATGACAGGTCCTCTGTACTTTCTTCTAGCCCTACAGAAGATGACTCGTCCGTATATCAACTTCACGAAGGGTCTGGAAATCGAGGGGATAACATGAAGGCCAGGCTACGACGACGGACTGGGAACTTGACAACAAGGTCTGCCACGATGCCGCCACACATGATGCCAACGATGGAAAAGTCTGTGCCATCCACATCAAGGGAGCCCCTCTTGAGAAGTGTATCTGAAACCACACGAAAGCCAGTTGGCCGTGCTGCAGATCCCATTTCTCCTCCCCAAAAGAAAAATAAAGGTGATGCGAAGACGTCTCAGTTGCCGCAGCAAAAGGGAGCCACGCAACAACCGCGATTACTGCGTAGAGATAGCGAGGAATCTTTTCATAGCGTTGAGTCATGGCACTCGTCTGGAGTTCCCCAGCACCCTTCGCCTCCAACTTCTCAAGCAGAATCTTCTTTGGAGGTAAACAATGACTTGAATGATGCTGATAGGCTATCGACCGGCAAAAGACACAAATCATCCCATAGTAGGGGTAGCTCTCCCATGCCATGTGCATGGGAGTCTGACTCTGATAATGACAGCGAGACGTCTGGTGAGAGCTCATCGGATGCAGATTCGGTGAAATCACTGAAGAATGATGCCTTTCCCAAACTTGATGCCGGTCCATCGACAACAGCTGCGGTTGCACCGCAACGGCCTTTCGTTCCACGTCATAGAGCGACAACCGGTAGTATTTCTGTAAGGCGACGCGCTTTGTCACCTCTGCCTCCAGCAGCCAACCTCTTCACACCTGCTTCGACCATGGAACGAAGACCCTACAGGAGTAAGTTGGAGACTGTTAAGAACCTTCCAATGGCCATCATTGCCAAAACTTATGAAATGATCTTGGGTCCTCCTAGCTCTCTCATTCGCCTCATTCTCAAAGTGGCAGCAAAGATTGCTTCTGGTCAATGGCGAGGTCTTGTCTATGGGTATGGTGAGGATGGTGAAGAAATACCAGTGCAGTGGGATTACTCTGAGGGAGAATTCAGCGACTGGAGCGACGAAGAGCACGATCAGCATGATCGCGGTCATACATCAGGAAAGCGTGAGCATCGCCATAGCAGACACCGCAGCAATGCTCAGGATATAACTGCAGACGATGAGATGCGTAGGCGACCCTCATCCTCAGACGATAGCCGAAGCTGGGGCGTTGATTGATTTTTATACGTGCTATGCTGTATGACGTTGAAAGGTCCGTATTGAAAAACGTATTCTATGAATACAATGCAGCATGGCATATTGCAGCGTGGCAGGACGTTTTGGTTGAGTGTATGGGATGGAATCAGCCGGCGTTCATGTAGGGATCAATATATGGATGGAGTTTTACTCATTTCTTCAAGACCTATCTATTTGGGCTCGGGTGTTCGTTTGAGCGAGTAACTTTGGCATTTACCCAATATTTAATTGTACACTATAGCTTTATTTCATGAACACGATGACACTCTACTCTATTTTCTTGGCACTGTCAACCCAAATTTGCCCGTTGACACGTACGTTTTCAGCTCACGTTATTCTCTTGGTAGATCTTACCTAGTGTGCATGAGATACGATATATAGGATGTAAGATAACTAGATAGTGGATCGAACAATACGATGAATACGGTCAATGCGAAATATCTCATGAGGAATTGAGGTGCCTGGCTCACTGTGAAAGGGTCAAAGTGTGTCCCCAGATTGGCTGTTTTTTCGCATGACCCATCAACTAGGAAATCGTATTCCTCGCATTCATCCACGATTGGCCAGTCACTAGCACCACAGGGCTGAAGAGTGATGATCCCAGGGGAAGATTTAATAAAATGACAATGGAAATTGTGATAACAAGATGGGTCTTGTTGTTCACATGATTACCATAAGCAAGTATATAAGTCGCAATGGCTGTCTTCCCCTGCGAGGACTGTAGGGTTTTGTTCAAGGAAACTCAGCAAGACATACGACTTACACGCACTGAGTATTGAAACGACCGCTATGTCTGACGAAAGCTACGGTATGTTATACTCATTTTCAAAGTATCAACTGTCTGTTTCTTTGCAGAGACTAATATCATGTAGTTGAAGGGAGCTATTGGTTCTATGCCCCTAATAAGGGCGCCGCTATATTCTTCTGTATCACGTTCTGTTTCTCAGGATGTTACCACGTCTGGCAATGCATGTAAGCCTCCATATAAGCCCCCAATATGAAGTTTTCGGCAACTGGAAGAATGTGAATGACTGATGATGTATTGCAGACAATATAATTGTTGGAGATTGACACCCCTGTTCCCATTCTGTTCTCTTCTCTTTACTGCCGGCTTCGCACTTCGAGTATATGGGGCCTTTCACTATGATAACCTGGACATTTTTATCGCCAGTGTCTGTATTACTTATGCTGCGCCGTAAGGACTCTTGTGTTTTAGGACTCGATCGCTGTGCAGCGTGCTGATCATCTGCAGACCGCTACTAGAACTCCAGAATTATCGCATCCTCGGTCGGATCTTGTACTACGTCCCATATCACTCACCCATCCACCCTGGACGGGTGCTGACAACCTTTGGCTTTATATCGGCTATAGTAGAGGCCCTGAATGGATGGGGTGCTTCATACTCTGCGAATCAATCACTCACCGACGGCGAGATTAATGCAGGCCATGCTTTGATCAAGGCATCTTTACTCCTACAGATCGTTGTGGCATTGTTGTTCATTACACTGGCTGTATCGTTTCATCGTCGATGTGTTGCTGCTGCTATCACAAATCAGCGACTCAACAAACCACTGTGGACTTTGTATACCAGCATGGCCCTGATCCTGGCACGAACCATATATCGTATCGTGGAATATTTCAGCGTTGCAGAGCTTCGGTACGGCCCTGGTTTTGATCCAGCCACTATTAGCCCGATTGTACGATACGAGTGGTTCTTCTACGTATTTGAAGCAACGCTTATGCTTTGCAACCTTGCCATGTTCAATATACGACATCCCCGACGATACCTCCCCCGGAATAACAAGATTTACCTCTCTTCAGATGGTGTTACAGAAATCGAGGGCCCCGGTTTTAAAGACCCAAGAAAGTTATGGCAGACACTGATTGATCCTTTCCATATCCAGGGATTGGTAACTGGTCGTGGCCGGGAAAGTGACAAGTTTTGGGAGACTAGCGATGGGCGAACAACAGATTCAAGTAAACCGGCGGGAATGAACCCTGAAACAGCTTGATTGGATTTGTTGGGTTAGAGTTACTTGAAAAGACTTGGCCGCTTATGATATCTTGAAGTGTCATCTTCATCGGGAATGGGACGATTGACTTGGGTACCTTGTTACCAGATTTTAGTTTCTGTATCCAATACTTCGTTCGGACGCAATTACTTAGATTATAGAGATAACAATCAACATAGGGATGCAATCCCTGGTACGCACTGTGTTTCTCTTACCTTTATTGTTGGAATTTGACTGACAGAGGATGCCAGCACAGACCGTCATGTATCAACTGGAGATGAGGTAGGTAAGGCTGGAGCATGGACTAAGGATCAAAGGACCCGTTCAATCATCATGTTTGGGTTGTTGCTCCAGTAAATGAGCTTTCAATGCCAATGTAAATTACAGAATGGATCAAATATGTATATCCATAATTTACTCAAGTTATAAGGTAGGCACACCTGAACTGGTATTCGATGCGGGAGGACGAATCAGAGCAAAGAAAATAGGTGAGAAGGAATGATGAAAGGGCAGTTGGCGTTTTATTTAAGTGAGATGATCCATGTGAATGGATCCATTGCAACGAAGGATTAGAAATGCAGGACACAGCCTTTCCAACTCCAGGATTGTATATTCAGCGAATTCCTACTGGATCAAGCGGAACACTGCATCTAGATCTGTTTCTCTATCTGTGTTAACAACAGCCTTTCTTTTTCGTAGACTAACGCGCGATAATTCGTCTCATATTTGTGACGCTTACCTACTGTGAGGTTGCTTTTGTGGTCAGTTTTACAGGGGACCCCCAGAATGTTTCCAGAAAAAACGAATGAAGTGGATTTGATGGCCATGTAACGTTGATCTCGGCGATCCTGATTCTGTCACTGGAGACTCCGCAAGTCTATTTCGATGTCGTTGATGCTACAGATACCATTAAGGTATCTAACCACAGTTGAACCTCGCATTTTCGCATATCGATTTCGCTAATTAGGTTTAGATGGGCCAAAAATAAACACGTTCTAGCAAGGACGTGCTCGTTTTGGGAATACCTTCGCCACAACTTGCGGTCACTTTTGCAAGCCTCATCACTTTTTAGCGTGGGATTGCGGGGGGGAGGGCCCTTGGCTTCTGGGGCAAATGAGAAGCGAATCCGCCAAGTGGGCTTTAGCGAGTGCTATCAGTTCAGGCAACCTGGTGTTTGTTTATACCCGTCCGCTGCAAATACGCGATCTTAGCCAAGTTGGCTTCCTCTTGTCAAGGGTATTAGGTGTGTTTGTCTTTGCTTTCTTCCACTGAAGGAGTGTTTCACCATGTGTGGTGAGCGTGGCGCAACAAGTCGTTTGTAAATTGATTGAACAATTACTGCATACGTCAGTGCATCAATGTTGTGTTTTGATAAATCGCCATGAAGCAAATCCTCATTATCCCTGTGTTACTACATCCCTGGGTAGCTTCCTTCACGCTCTCTATCGGGCCCGTGTCAAACAGCGGCCGAACTGGAAGCTAGCATGGAGCGGCCATAGCCATCTCTCAGCTCAGCATCCCTCAGTCAGGTTGGGTGGCAACCTAAGAAAGGACCGAGCCAGGGCCTGGTACAAGACATTCCAGCAGTGATTGAAGCTGCATTTATCCCTTGGCATCCTCCAAATTACAACCACTGATTGTAAAACAGCACAGCAGGGCTTCGCCATATCACTACCGACACCATATGGCTTCGCCTCTTTCGACCATCTAACAACCTTACCTTACCTTACCTTACCTCAGATTAAGGAACATCGGTCTTTTTCTGGCCACGCTAAGTTAAAGACTAGAGGCGGAGAATCCTCTGAGCCTCCCAACTGGAGCAGCAACTCCATATATCCATCTTACACATATTCACGACTTCGTCTACTCCTTTTGTTCTTCTTTCTTTCCCCCCTCTCTTGTTTTCGGTCGGTCACATACTGCTGGCTACTGTGCGTCTTAGCCAAGCACTATCTTTGTCAACAACAGTCCGTTATGATCTGACGCCTGCATAGAATCTCCCACCACCAGTGGCTTAGCCTGCCAACGTTGTCTACATTTATTGTATTCCATCCATTGCCTCCTGTCAATCTTTTGCTAGTTCGACTTGAACTTTGCTATCGTTATCTTTTCGGATTCCATCATGGGGGACCGACCAGGTATCTACGTTCATCTGGAAATGGGCGTCTCGCTGCCCAAAATCATGTCGAAGGACCGGCACATCACTTATGTTTCGAAGAGCATGCGCGATCGAGCCAACCAGTTTCCACGCCACTTGCCTCCAACAAATACGAACTACCTCAACGCTCCGGCACAGTATCAGGTCACCTACCAACAAATGCCAACCGAAATTCAGCAACCGCGGACTCAACCACCACAGCAGTCCGCCCACATTACCCAAAACCAACCTCCCAACCTTTACAGCAGAGATCCGGTGTCGCTCGGCATCGCCCATGAGCCCACATATCAACCATATCGTCCTCAACAGGCGCAGCATCATTTCAGGGAATACTATGCACCAGCCGCCCCAGCACAACATGAACGCGACACTCAGCCCGAGGAGGTTCGACTAAGTGCGAGATCCGCGGAGAGGAGTTTTCATGAACGTGGCAGATCCGCACCTCCTCCTTTGAACAGTAGTCCCTGGGATGTGACCTCGAACAATAATTTAGGAGGCGAGCCTCAAGTTTGGAAAGCTTTGCCAGCGACGCCGAATCAGTTCCGACTCGGAGAGGGTGATATGCCATGGGATGCTTGGACTTTTCCTATGGGGTTCAATGACAGCAACGAAGATGACGACCAAAATGAAGGGGGCGAGGGTCGCACTCGTTCGCGTGAGGCAAGTCTCCGAGCAACATGGGGGCCCGAGTTCCCAGGAGAAGTATCGCGATCTGTTCAGCCTATGCAAGTGGATGATCGAGCACGGGGAAAAGCCAAAGATATACAATCCTTAGCTTCAGCATTGATGACTGTCGATAACGGTTTCGAAGACCAGTGGTGGTATCAGGGGCCACGTCTTGTCCATCTTCATGGAACATCAATCATGGTACCCACAGCTGTCCCGAAGTCCAGCTTTCACCCGGACCATCAACAAAGTTCAGTAGGATGGGCTATCTCGCGCGAAGAAGAGGAACGGCAGAAGTATGAGAATCATCAACATCAATTGCAACAGAGGCACAAAGAACAGGGTCAGCAACGATATCAACATCCACGACAGCGGCCCCTGTCTCTCCAGGAAGAGCAACTCGCGTCATTTGTCTCACCAAATACATCTTTCCAACCTGTATCACCTCGATCGAGCATTGCAGATATTGTGTCGCCTTTGAGTGACTATCCGAGTCCGTTGTCAAGTTATGGGGGCTTTCAACGATCTTTGACCACACGGTCAGATGAGCTTCACCTGTAGGCTCTCTTGAACCCTGCCTCTAACACGGCTGGGAAATATACCAAGCTACCGTCAACTTATTGGCTTACGATGAGGTCGGATAGGCTGAACGGGAAACACATCCTGTTCCACCTACGTCGGATCCTCGCTTTTAGTTGTACGTGTCAAAAAAAAAAAAAAAGCACTCCACAGGCTATACTCTAATTTCAATACATGGCAAGGACTGCAATCTCAAGTGCTCTCAGGCACTCACAACATGTCTATGGTGACAAGGTGCATAAAAGGAAGGCGTTTATAAGTGTTCAAGATCTGAGATACCTTTCTGATTTGAGTGCGAAGACAAAGAAGACTCAATTGACAGCTTAACTCGTGAAAAGCTAAAAGTTTCATTGTGGTAATAACTCCCACCTAGTCATTGTTGTGCAGTAAGCCGGTCAAAGCCGACAATAACGCGACAAAAATAGCTGATTCTGTACTGTACCTTGAAGTGGGACCGAAAGAAGTGAGGTCAATTGACTGTCAGCTGAATTTCAAGCATACGTAGGAGGCGAAAAGAATCACAGTTGTGAACTTTGAAGGTGAATGTTCTGATATGCGGTCATCATGTCTAAGGTGGTCAAGGTGAAACCTTCACCGGGTGTTTCGGTAGTAGCTCTCCTTCTTTCCGTCTCTCTTCCAGAATTAATGTCCATTGAAGTTAAGAAGCAAAAAGTTCATTGGTTCAAATATAGCGGAAAAATCCGGATGCCATTGGCTGCTCGGCTTAGCTGTCGGGCTCCAGGTCGTGGAAAGGGTTTATTGGAACCAATCAGCAGCTGACGGAACTAATGGAAACGTCCTGTTATGCCGGACATGTACCTCCAGTGTTATTTATGGCTGCGCTACGCCGTCTTGGGAACCTCGGTGTACCTCAACGCTAACACATACGTTAACTGGTTTTTTTTTACTCCCCCCAAGCTTGCCGATACTTGTTTGTGAGTGGAACATCGCGAATCATTGTCCGAGCTTGCTACTTCGTGTGTGTTTCGTTTTTCCCTCCTGACCTACCTACTAAATATCTCCATCTCCATAGTACAAGTTCAACAACAACCCGCGATCCTCCCTGTCGCACTCTCTCCTCTCCTCGACATTCCTCCTCACAGTCCTTCAACATGTTCTCAAGAAGTATAGCTACCGCCGCCCGTATGGTGCCTGCCACCAGGGCGCTGAGGCCCTGTTCGCACCCTCTCGTCATGCTTCCCTCCATGATGCAGACCGTTCGCACGTACGCCGATTCCGTCATCAAGGTTCCCCAGATGGCCGAGTCCATTTCAGAGGGTACTCTCAAGCAGTTTTCCAAGAGCATTGGCGATTATGTTGAGCAGGATGAGGAGATTGCTACCATTGAGACCGACAAGGTATGCCGTCATAGCATTATTGAAAACTGTCACCTGGACATGTCACTTGGACAGCCTTGCTAAAACATCAACACCAGATTGACGTTGCTGTCAACGCTACCGAGGCTGGTACCATCAAGGAGTTCCTTGTTGGCGAGGAGGATACAGTTACTGTCGGACAAGACCTTGTCCGCATCGAGCTGGGCGGTGCACCATCCGGCGGCAAGAAGGATGCCCCCAAGGAGGAGTCCAAGGAGCAGCCCCAGAAGTCCGAGTCTGAATCAAAACCCGAATCAAAACCTGAGCCCAAGCAGGAGTCCGCTCCTGCTCCCAGCAAGCCCGAGCCTCCCCGACAGCCCGAGAAGAAGGATACCAAGTCCCAGTCTGCCGCCTCCAGCGGTCCCTCGATGGGCAACCGAGAAGAGCGTCGCGTAAGTTGCCGGACATGGTGTCCACGCTCCTGGGTACAGTTCTCGAGTATTAACTGTCTATTCAGGTCAAGATGAACCGTATGCGTCTCCGAATTGCCGAGCGCCTCAAGCAGTCCCAGAACACCGCTGCTTCCCTGACCACCTTCAACGAGGTCGACATGTCCAACATTATGGAGTTCCGCAAGCTCTACAAGGAGGACGTTCTCAAGAAGACCGGTGTCAAGCTTGGCTTCATGAGCGCTTTCTCTCGAGCTTGTGTTCTCGCTATGCGTGATCTCCCGGCTGTCAACGCTTCCATTGAGGGACCCAACGGTGGTGACACCATCGTTTACCGTGACTATGTCGATATCAGCGTGGCTGTCGCTACCGAGAAGGGTCTTGTCACCCCTGTTGTCCGAAATGTCGAGTCTATGGACATGATTGGCATTGAGCAATCGATTGCCGAAATGGGCAAAAAGGTATGTTGCAATTGTAGACGCTTACGATGAGATTGATCGCTGATCATGCGTAACAGGCTCGCGACAACAAGCTCACCATTGAGGATATGGCTGGTGGTACCTTCACCATTAGCAACGGGGGTGTTTTCGGCTCACTCATGGGTACTCCCATCATCAACCTCCCCCAGAGTGCTGTTCTTGGTCTCCACGCTATCAAGGAGCGCCCCGTTGCCGTCAATGGCAAGATCGAGATTCGACCCATGATGTACCTTGCTCTCACATATGATCACCGCCTGCTGGACGGCCGGGAGGCTGTGCAATTCCTTGTCAAGGTCAAGGAGTACATTGAGGATCCCCGAAGGATGCTTCTGTAAGAGACATTGCTTAATGTCAAGCTACTTAATACCCTATAGCATGTAGTCAATAGTCTTGTCGAAGCGATTCGAGGCGCCTTGGCTATCATCTATTGTATACTAAACAAAAGAGAAAGTATCAAGCATGCCGGTTCTCTTGCAGTGTTCATAAACAGAGATTTCGTTATCATGATATATCCACGTTCCTCATATGGTAAACAAAATCGGACCTCGTCTCTTTTTGGCTTAGTTCGTTTCTCTCATCAATGCCTCATATCGTGTGACTCAAGGACTTAGTGACTGAGGCTTGTGTGTAGTTGCTTCGTTCCATCAAGTTTGTACCAGATCAGACCAACAAAATGACAGCCCCTGTGAGCGCGCTTTTTGTGATTGATATCCAAAAGGATCTGGCCTCCAATGCCGAGAACGAAATTCCACATGCAGAGAGGATACGCAATGCTGGAGAGCAAATACTTCACGTTGCAAGAAGCGTTCCGTCCGACCCAAAGCCTATCATCGTCTTTGTTCAGCATGAAGAATCACCTGAGAGCGGCCCTCTAGTGAAGGGCAGCAAGCCATGGGAATTGGTCTTCAAAAACGATCCAAGCAATACAAGAGAACTACTCGTGTTCAAAAATCAGCGTGAGACTATTATATCATGATTTATCATGCTGTGCTAACTTGGACTAGGAGACACATTCAAGTCGAATGCAAACTTAGCTGGTCTGCTTAAGGCGAAGGGTGTCCAACATATTATCGCTTTTGGGATACAGAGCGAATGCTGTGTGCTGTCAACTTGCAAAGGTGCTCTCGAGGCTGGACTTCGAGTCACCCTTCTCCAAGGCGCTCATTCTACGTATAATACGGAGGGTAAAACAGCACTTGAAATTGAAGAAGAGGTCGAGAACGAGCTCAAGGCTCTCGGTGCTTCAGTGACTTCGTGGGAGACTGCTATCGGTCAATGGGCTGACACTGAAGTCTTGGGCTGAGATCAAGTGATAGATTAAATAATCATATACCAGTCGTTAAATGCTAATATATTGTAGTTGCCGATCAGGGCCGAGTTATATTAAGCGAAGATTTCGATCTTTCAAGGAATCACATTTCATGACGCCCGCTGCTTCAGCGTCTCTATCGAACATGTGACGATAAGGACTGTCGGGAGATGCTTATGACCCGAGTCAAGGTACAGGGCGTAATTGTTGATGAACCACGGAAATTGTTGTCCGTCATTGCGAAGAGAACACGCATAAGTGAGAGGTAGGCATCGGCAGATACTGAGATCCATGGTGTGTCTCAAGCTTATCTGAATAGCCTTGCGCGCTGCATCGAGCATAGCAGTTGAGGAGTCAAAGGAAGTTTCTTCGTATTGCCATATTCTCATCGCGGTGATCAATGCCATAATCCGCCATCGTTCTTGAGAACAGTGAGAAGTTTCAACATGGAGGAAGACCATCTTGAATGGCTTGGAGAGGCTCATCAACAGCTTGAACGATATTACGGTTACAGCTTATCTAAAGCCATACTGTTCCCACCTGCGCTTAGGGGCCAGAGTCGAAAGAGCTTGTACTTATAGGCATAACTTTTATTATATATGTCCCTTTTTTTTATTTTTATTTTGTTTTATCTAGCGGCAGATAAAAAAACTACAGATAGAAGTTAGTAGCATATTTTATTTATTTCCCTTAGTATTAGTAATAGGTATAACGTGGTTGATAAGCGA